>VKOC01001054.1:0-17833 GCA_009364415.1 Spea multiplicata | reverse complement strand
ATTTTCCTCTGAATCGCTCACAAAATTAGGTAAGTGATGGAAAATCCCCTCCAAGTTTATCAATTCAGGTGCTCACATTGATTTCATAAATACCTAATTTATATAGATTTTCCAGACTTTCCCAGCACCATAGAGCATACTATTAGGTGTACAATTTTGTATAATTGTTATGCCTATGGTTTAACGGGTTTGGGGTTGTGAACGGGGGCAGGAGGATTATACTGACTAGATGTTATGCTAGGGCAATGGGAAGTAAGGTTTTTTTAAGAATTTTTTTATTATCTTTTTTTATTTTTTTTAAAAAATGTATTTTAATTTATTTACATTTTTTTGTATTTTTTATATATTTTTTTGCACAGTAATGGTTAGAAGTCCTCCTAGGGACCTCCTGAACATCCCCGTGATGTCACAATGACATCACAGCTCACATTATAATTTTTTTAGTATTATTTATATTATTTTAATGATTTATTTAATATTATTTTAAATGACTAACCGTTTTTTTCCCCCCAGCTTTTCTGTTACAGATCAGGAGGGGGAGTGAGAGAGATGGTTTCCCACTCCCCTCCCCGCGATCCCCCTGCACCGATCACACTGTGATCTCTATGCAGGTCCTCACAGAACACTTGAATCTATATAGGATCCACTCCACACTCAAGAGTTAAGATGAGCAGCCCTTAAAATTACAGCAGTACTGCAAGACTATAATGCAACCAGGACCAATACAAATTCATTAATAGAAGCTTTACCTAACCACTAATCAAAAGAGAAAACATAGAAAATATACGACGCAGTATACATACCAGATTCATCAACAACAGGCAAAGCAGATACACGCCGCTGAACAAAGATACCCAATGCAACATAGACTGGAGTGTTGGGATGAACTAGAGCAATATTGTCATACGTTCCAATACGCAGCTCTTTTAAGGTTTTATTTACAAAGGCAGGTTTCTCCAGCTCAGACATCTGTATGTGTGATAAAAAGGACAGAATTAGGAGATGTCTGCGAAAGAACGGAGAAGGATTTTAAAATGAGCAATACTCACAAAAAGCTTGAGGAACTTAAGGATCCGCTTGTGTGTTAAGATGTACAAGGTATTTCCCGACTCTGGAGAGATGACCGGCAAACGGTGAATACGATTCTTAATCAGCGATGACACTGCATCAAATAAACTGCGAGAAAAGCAGGGATTGTTTATTGTAAAACAATCAGTATCAATGAGTCACTGATACTGAGAAGGACATTTATTGCTCACCTGGCATTGGGAGATATGCTGACCAGAGGCTTAAATGAATCTTGTAAATAAACTTCTAAATGGAAGAGAAAAAGAAAATATTAAGCACTTGCATGTGATATACTCATCTCCAGGCTGCTACACCCCTTGCCCCAGTGAGCAGGTGGAGAAAGTGCTGCCATTGACTTCCCTGCCACTGATTGACTGCTTCAGGACAGCCTCTTCTGTGCTCGGGCAAGAGCTTGCATTTTATTTTGGAAGAATGCATGTTAAAGTACTCACAGAGTATTCCCATATACATTCTTCTTTAGATGAGGTGTCAGGGACATTTGACCGTCCCTTTAACTTGCTAAATACACATTCGGATATTTAAATGATAAACTGCCCAACCCCTGTGTAAATACAAGATTTGCTGACCTCACCACATGGCCCTGCATGCACTCACCTCTCCATGTTTCAATCTTGTGCTCTTCCAGCTCATAAATCTGCACCTTATATAAGACACAGGGATCAAAGTACCACATTAATGGCAGAGCTTGACTTTAGGTACTACGTCCTGTCAGGGTAGGAACGCAGGATCATAGACTAAACACTCTACACTCTCAGGTGTTATCAATTCTGTATTGTCACATGTAAATCAACTCACCATGGAAGATTTGTAGTAGCGATGGAGGATATTGATGAAGTCTGTGATGGTCAGCATGCCTTAAACATAGGTGGAAACACAGAAACATAGAATTTAACAACAGATGATAAAAAAATCAAACCTTATTTGGTCCTTGGTCCTGTATTATTACAGCCCTATGCCTGCCCCATGCACATTTAAATTGCTTTACTAGACTAACTTCTACCACTTCTGCTGGAAGGCCATTAAGCTTATGAACAACCTCTTTCTGTGAAGATCGTTACACGGACAGCCAAGGTTTCCTATTTTCTAAACCAGTTGTAAAAATTAAGTAGGAAATGTAATTTTTTTTTAAATAAGGTGGTCACCTTTCATATTAAAATTCTTACACTCTGCCATGTGGACAGCGTATAAGCTGATAAATGTCAAGTTTATGTTCATTTCTATAATAAGACAGACTTGGGTAACTGATTAACGCAGTATGTTGTTGCACTGGTTTCAAACGGAAACGCTCAGTCTATGTTAAGAGGCGGCACGCAGGAGCTGCTTGGTTGCGGATGGACAGTCCCATCTCTATGAAGGGAAGAAATGATCATCCTGTCCATGTTGTATGCAGTACAGAGGGGGGGGGGGCTTTATTATGTAGTTTATTAAATGGTGTCACTTTATATTTGATGCAGGTTTTCAGCAGGAAGCACTACTGTTTGACCTTCCAAAGTCAAACATTCAGCTAACTGCGCAGTCCAGCCCTATTTCTAAGTTAAATGCATATTGTAGCCTATTGTTCATGGACGTCAGTTCATTTACTGCATGAAAATCAGCCTAGATATTGTTTGGTTATTGAAAATTGAAAATGCGGCTTCTGTCTCATTCAACTTCTCCTCCAGCTGTCTCTACTGAAAGCAGGGATCATTCATCAGTATACTTGTTGTTCATTCGTAGTAGAATTCCTATTCTAGCCAAAAGGAGCTGACTTATATTATGGTCATATATTATGGCCTAGGTCGGCTAGGTCTAGGGTGGTAGTCCTCCTGCAGCAAAACTGGGGGCAGATTGCCCTCAATGAGCTGTTACATGGGAGATCAGCCCACCAGGTGATTTATACTTGGAACAGCATCCATAGAGTGCTATAAAAGGAGCGATGCACTGTTAAGGCACGGAGCACCGGCATATGATGTCATACACAGGTGCATCGAAGGAGGGGAGCTGCCCTGGGCGATTCCTAGGACACCAAATGTATGGTATTTGAATACTGAAATATCGATAGAACAGATGTAATTGGTTGGTGCTCTAGTGACTTCAGTGGGAGTGTTACTGAGCATGTGCAAGAAGTTTCACAAACAAATGCTTTCTGAACAAGGAGGAAAATGAGACAGAAGTCTACTAAACAATGCCTAATCGGATTTACATGCACTTAAATGAACTGGAGTCCATGCACAATGGAAAATTATGAACTAGGAGACACTACAAGCATTGGAACGCGAGCGTATCCTACTTAAAATGTACTTTAGACAGGCTTGGGGATGTAGAAGTGCCAGGGTCTATATAGCATTTCTGAGTCAAATGTTTATTTCATTTATCAAGAATCATCAATGACTGTCGGACATGTAAGAATTAATCCTTCTAACTCCAAGACATTTACCTACAAAGCTTTGTTTCTTACAGTCCCAAAGAGGAGCGGCTCTCACACCATTGCTCACAAGAGCAAAGAAGGCTTTCTTTACCTGAAATTTATAGAAAAATGAGCACAAGCAAAATATCTTGTATATAAATATGCATTCTAAAATTGTGTATTTAACAGTATAAGAAGCACGCTTAGTTTAAAACTAAAGTCAAAGGAAAACTTACAGTTGATGAATTTCCCATATCTTTTTACTCCAAGCTTTGATCATTAGATACTAATGTAGAATAGTTTAAATTAGCCTCAAGCAGTAAGCTATGATTTTAATTATTAAGATTAAGAATACTTTAAACTAAACTTATTTAGAATTAAGGAAACTATTTACAGACTAAGCAGAACATGGAATAAAAGGTTCTGTAATAAGTGATGTGGAAAGATTTTACCATAGTAACAATTACCCTGTAAATGGAACAGATTTATCATTACCATAATTCAAATTCACAGCAGCATACATCATAAGACCCCAAACTGTCATATTAAATAAGTGTTAAAAGTATTTGTATAGGTTAGTTAAGAGAGTATTATGGTGTATTGTGTTCCACATTGCAGCAGTCTGTATTTCTGCTCTCCCACCTCCTTCTCTTGGCAAAACATATGATACATGTGTACATTCACGTGATTGCTGCTCCGCCAGATCTGTTATCAGCCTGCTTACCTGCAGTGAAGTGTCGAACACAACCAATTTGGAACTGATAGGGATGAGATCGTAACATTTGTGGTTCTTCATAAATCGGGTGTAAACTCCACTGTCTGACTCTATCACTGCGGAGGAACAGAGAGAAACAAACCCGACATGTAAACCAAACATTGCCATTTGTTGGCCTATGATAGTTAGGTTTGTTTCTTACCTTCTGGGTTCGCCAAACATCTCTCCTCAACATTTGTTTCAATCAAAACAGATCCCTAAAACAGATCCAAAAATGAATGCTATGGACATACAGATCGCCTTCCTATCCAAATGTTATAGATTCTGGAAAACCAATAAAGTGATTAGAAGCAACATTGGGGTTTATTCACTAAATGGGTGGATTGCAGGATAGTTTTGGACTTAACTCTCTCGCTTCACTATCCATTATGAAGGACCAACACTAGCACATTTCTCCAGCATGAATGGCTAAGAGGGCCCTGTATAATGTATAACTCATTATACATGGACACTCTGAAGGCCAAATTCTCCCTGCAGCTGAAGCTGACTGAGCTATCTTTGTAAGGTATAGTGGGGTAAAGGAGCTGAAAGACTTTTAGTGAATTAACCCTACTGATTAACATGATTGCTCATTACATATGAGTAGCCCACATGAAACACACATGTAACACGCTGAAGGAAGGTTATTGACTGTGCTAGAGGACGCAATATCTGGTTGCAATAGACTTCCCGTTGAACTCTTCTGGTTGGAAAAAGCAGAAGAATAAGTACAGAAGAAAGACAGTCCCCATGACACAGACAGCACATGAAATGTGAAATATCGTATCCACTTTATTAGAATTAGCAATGTCTACACATCTTATGAAGTGAGACCTCAGGATTTATAGCATGAACATTGTACATATAACATATTTTTACTCCTAGTGAAAGCTCTTTCGGGCTATTTTATATAGACTTCTTGGAAGTGAAAAGTGATTTTAGTAAGAGATAAAAAGTGGTCGAATATTGTTTAGGGGGGGGAGAAATCCCCACACTAACATTTTTAGACCAGGTATGTACCTAGTTTTACACTTTGTAATGGACAATTTGATTGAGCAAAATGACTTATGCTGGATCAGACATATCTACAGCTAAATTGACTTTTTGCTGCTTTATCATTATTACTTATTGTTTTATATAGCGCCACCATATTCCATAGTGATTTACAATAGGTAGGCAGGACATAAGGTTTGATAGCGGCTCCTCTTCCAATGAAACCCATAATACCTAATGCTTCACACCTGAAAAAAGTACAGCCTTTTTATATTTATATTACATGTATACACAGACATTGTGTCTAATAGAAACAGCGCTAATTATGTTCTACTTTGGTTATATGGATGATTATTTTGCAAAATTAACATGTAATTCAACAGTTTTCTTATAATGAATTCATTCTATGCATTTAAAATTGATATCAAATTAAACACAAAAAACATTGACCTCAAGTGACTTTGTTCCGGTCTATTTTGTATGTACAAAGAGCTAATATTTATAGTTAAGTGATAAGATTACCCACTTAACCTAGGAGTCTCCTTAAATAAAAGCCCCCCCCCCCCTCGTACTGGTCTAACACCAATCTGCTGCATTACTCGTTACAGACAGAAACCGACACAACTTTAAGAGCCGGGAGGGGATATGTACCTGGATAACATAACCGACACGGGGCAGTTTATGTTATGTTATATCACGGTAAAGACCGGAAAACGAGAAGAGCCCGTGACCTAAATTTATAACGTACATTATAAACACATGTGCCGGGTATGGAATAGAGTAAAACAAAGGGAGACCGTCGGTAGTATAAAGCCTGACGTGATGAATATTAAAATAGCAGACATTTAATTATTTTGTTTTATTTTTAAAGAGCGACTTTCAATATGCCGCTTATTACGTGCGACCAAGGCACTGAGGCTTCTCCCCTTCAACACATAACGAACAAGGCCACACATGCCCATAAGGAGCTAAGAAGGTAAAGGAGCCTCATTTCAGCCCCTCCTAAAGCTTAATAGCCAGCATCGGAAGCGTTAAGATACCCTCATTTTTCTAACAACTTATATCCCCGCCTCTTACCGGTTCCATGGCTGCGCTTTCAATGGAAACACTGGGTAGCCATTCACTTCCGCCCTCGCCCGGTATATATTTCCGCCCTAAACAACGTCACGACCTGAAGAAAGTCTCGCTTAGTTCCGGTAATCCCATAGCGCCATTTTGGATATGACATCATGCCAGTTTTACCACTTAAAACCCCGCCCCAAATAACGTCACGACGTAAAGAAAGTCTCGTTATGTTCCGGTAACCCCAAAGCGCCATTTTGGATGTGGCAGCATGTCAATTCTTCAAATAGAATTGACCTATGGTGATTTTATTGCCCCCATTTGTATTAGCTACTTTCTTATGCATCCATATAGTAGTATAAAGTAATAAGCTTGACTCAAATGTACTCCAATTATTTAAAATGCATTTTATTTGTCCTTTAAAAACAAACCAAAAGAAGCAGGCTCTCCTGCTCGCTCCTTTCACATAAATTATATACATTTCAAAATTATATTCAATACAAAAACATGCCACGTACAAGTTTTTATTTTTTTTTTTAAAAAAGGAATAATTTCATGTTTTCTACGAAGGACAAATCTTCTGTACAGAATCCTCACCGCACAAATTACAGCTCCTCATGGAATTTTATCAATACAAAAATGGGAGGGAAAAAATAAACGAATACCACGGAAACAAAATATTTGCAAGTGAAAACTAAAATCAAAATAAAGCACGGCAAATGAAAAGTGTTTTACAAGCAAAAAAATATATAAAAAAAATCAAGTATTTCAAGCTTGGGTGTGGATTTATATATATATATATCTGTATAGGGTTTACTAAAAGCTACATTAATGTATTTATAGTTATGATAAATCTAATATTGTATTGTCTGACAGGACTATTCTGCCAGCTTTCATTAAAATTAATGGTTAGAAAAGCAAGAAAAAATAAAGAGAAGGAAAGGGTACGTTTAAATTCCAAATTTTCATAGTGTCTCCAGTGGTTTCTTTGCTAAAATGGGTGCCAGACTATGCACAACATTCTTTTTTTTTTTTTTTTTCTTATATATTTATTTACAGTTGCCTTTCCTTTTCTTTTTGTACAAGTTTGCAGCTTTAAAACAGTTGTGGAAGCAGCTTTTTGTTAAAAAAAGCAACAGCACATAATCTCACATATTCACACTAGCTTTCATTTTAAATGCCCTTGGACTCTTGCCACCAATTTTTTTTTTTTTTTTTTTTATTTTCATTTTTCTGTGCACTTCAAAACATAATCGTTGCGTCTCTTAATAGAAGGGGCAGCTAAAAAAAAAAGGGATGCAAGTAAGCCAAAGATTTCTAGATGATAAAGCAGGTTTGTTGTTTTTTGCATATGAAGAATTATACATTTCGAAAGGAGAAAAAAAAAAAATGAAGTGTGGAAGCCAAAAGGATTGTGACCTACTCATTAAAAAATCATTCTGTTAAAAGGGACCGACCACATGTCTTAGGACTGCAGTGGTGCCCAATCACTCGTTTTGCACCAATGAGAGGTACTGGAAATTGATCACAAAGCACGGAAATTAGGCTAAGACCTAGGACACCACGCTAGTCTCAGAAAATGACCCTGTACTTTCCTCACACAAGGCTGTAATACATAAATATAATTACATGTACAAATAAATAACTCCCCTTCACCTATTCCCACCCGAAGCACTGTGCTAAAAATCAGGATTTTAAGTCTATATTGCGATAAAAGCAGCAGCTTCAGAATAATGCAAGTGAGGCTAACATGAAAAGGTTGTTTGGGTCAGAGACAGCAGTATATTTCTATTAAAAAAAAAAATCCCCTCTTCAAAAATATATATGCCAACATAATTCCCCACACATATCATCTTGGGTTTTACCGATATACTGAGTTGGAGAGTATCATAATGCACGCATAGTTAAAAAAAAAATAATATATATATATATATATATAAACCAAGGGAAACTTACAGTCACGCACTGCATACATACACACGCATACACCTGCCATGAATGCCTTTTCCTCTACCAATAATACAAATACACCTCATGTTCCATGTACAGGGAAAGGTGACTACTTCAGGCACAGAATGAGGGAGGAAACGAGTCGCTGAGGGATAGGACAAACGCAGGCAATTAGCAGAAACACGTTTCTTAGTGCACTCCGGCCTGCTCAATTCACAGGGAAAGAGACAGGCCACAAAGCTTCAGAAAGGGTTCAAAGCAGTCCAACCCCGGCCCTTTGGGATGGGTGGTAGAAATACAAAAAAAAAAAAAAATCCATCACACAACTCCCATCGTATGAGCTGTGTCATTGTCCATGAGGTGCTAACAGATTGCCATGGGAGTGTCACATATACACATTAGTATCCGACAGGCAGATGAGGTAGGTGCTGGCAGGTGCCTCTGGGACTGGGTAGCTGTGACAGGTAACAGTCATTGGAACTGTCTCTGGCGCTCACTGAAAGCAGCGTGTGCTCTTTATGTGCAGTCTTATGTGCTCTCTCTGGTGCGCCGAGGGTCCTGTAGATTTAGGATTGTCAAACTGCTTTGTTAACTAAACGACTGATTTTTATTTTTTTTTTCCCCGTTTTTTTTTTTTTTTTTAATATATTTTTTTTTGCATTTTCTCTAACTTGAGAAGTCAGACTTAATACTCTGAAAACTAAACAAAAAAAATCCTTCCACCATGTTTTCTTTTGGGAAGGAACGGGTGGTACACATTTATCCAACCAGCTGATCAATGTGTAGAGAACACCTTATTGAAGCATAGCTTTTCATGCAGTGCATTAACCCTTCACGTGAGAGGCATCCAGACAAGTTACAATGCTCCCCTGAAATCGCTGCACCTTCCCTTACATGGTTAAGATGCAGAATTGCCTGGATCATGCATCTCAAGGAAGGCTTGAATAGCAGACTGGGTGGTGAGGGACACCAAGCTGGAGCCCTGTGAACTCTCCCCATGGTTTCTGCCGAAGTGTGCATGTTCAGGATGGCTGCAAGCAGTTGAACGTCACCCTTCTGTTCAGTTCATCCATTTGCGGCAATTCCATGCTCCACAGTGACAGGGGATCTTGTGCTGATCATCCTCAAAGTCAAACTGGTAGTCGTATGTGAGCTGAAAGAAAAAAAGTGTGTTAAGGTAATTAAAAACAAACAGTGTATTTTTTTCCTGGTGTTAATGTCTGAACACCATTTTGATCAAACACCTACTTCCTCTCCTTTTGGGATCCTCCGACTAGAGATGATGATTATCTTGTCCTCTTTGTCAAAAGTGACTACTTCAGCAACACAGTTGGGGGCACAGGAGTGGTTAATATACCTAAACAAAAATCCAAACATTATGAAGAATGCCCCGATTTTTGATACACAGAAAATCAGAACTAATTCATCAAACTCAGAGTTCTTTACCTGGCTGGCCCACCGGTTAAAGTGGCATCGATGACATGCTCATTGTTGATTCGAAACATGTAAATTCCCCGGTTCTAGAAAAAGGTGGGAGGGAGGTCAGATTAATATGAAGACCAATATATCTGTTAAAACACATTAACATAAAGGTGTACTATGATGTACTAGATTTTCTCATTCATAAGCTCACACATACAGTATGTTAATACAGCAATACACTCAAACAGACCAAAGGCTTTAAAGGTCTCTATATGCTGTCATTTAGAAGATAATTTTTTTTTTTTTTTTTTTTTAATTAAAATGCTCTCTACATCATTATTTTAAATAAAAATCACAGGGTTAGCCCTTCCGATCATCAGTAATTTGTCTGTCTCTGGAAACAGAAATACCTGTTCATTTGTTTTTTTTGTTTTTTGTTTTTTAATAGAGGGAAGCTATATAGGATGAACGTCTTACCTGCTCTTCATAGATCTTTTCGCGGCGGTTTGCAACTTCATTCCGAATGATCGTGCCAATGTACTCTATTACCATGGTGTGCTTCTCCAGGTCCTTAGCAGCATACAGCCCTAAGCCTTGTATCCTTGAACGAGCCAGATAAACATTGTTCTTCCACTCTGTCTTTAACCGGCGGTACTGGGAAGATTTGGAGTGCACAAACTGTTTGCTATATGGTGTATTTGTCTCCCCTGTGAAGGTGCTCTGATAGGCTTTGGACATACTAGTGCTGTTCAGAGTGTGAGGACTGGAAAAAAATAAAAAATTGTCATACAAGCAGCAATATAAAAACACAAAATGGAAAATTCTGACGCAGACACATCAGTGTAATTTCAGTATAGTTACAAGGGTTGCACAAAAAAAATGCACAATAACTTTACGCTTCGAGCTTTATAGCCCGATTTGATATCTAAAAAGCATGCAGCTAAAGTATGAAGCTGCTGAGGTTTACCGTGTTCAAATGGAAAAATCTGTAACTAATGTGCTTTCTGATTCAAAAGAGGCCACATCACAGATAAAGCCACATTTGAACGCAGCATTGAAAACCAAATGCAATACCGTGTGATTTTTAAATGGCTTGATACCAACAAAGGTACATGTTGCAAATACAATCCAAAAATCAACTTTTCAGGCAGTTAAATGTTTGTGAACAGGCCCGGACTGGCCATCGGGCACACCGTGCATTTGCCCGGTGGGCCGGGCCACGGCAGGGCCGGATTGAGCTGCAGCTACAGGCCCCTACCTTAACCCCTTGACTGCCAACGATGGCATGGTGCCGTCGCTAGCAGTCCC
This sequence comes from Spea multiplicata, assembly GCA_009364415.1. Classification (NCBI taxonomy): domain Eukaryota; kingdom Metazoa; phylum Chordata; class Amphibia; order Anura; family Pelobatidae; genus Spea; species Spea multiplicata. The sequence goes on along the minus strand of VKOC01001054.1, from coordinate 6,869 downwards.
AGTCAGGTCTGTGGACCTCCATCACCACCTACCCCGGCGATCTGCCCCTCACACTGAAGGGCATCACCGAGGCCACCCGATCCGGCCGGTGATGTCGCGCGTAATGACGCGATGACGTCACCGCGCAACTTTATTACTAACTGACAATTGTCAGTTAAAGCGGTATGGGGGCATGCTGCTTAGATGCCTGTATCTCAGACATCTAAGCAGCTACAGACCCCAACATATACCGTTGGAAAGGTAATCGCCTCACCTTTCCAACGGTATAATGCTTGTGAATAATAATAAACAATATTAAGTTAAAAAAATAAAAATGTAAAAAAGTTAAAAAATTAAATTAAATTATCTAAACATAAACTAGTTTAACTTTAAAAAACAAAAAAAAAGTTTAAGTATTCTAGCAAAATGATCACTGTGGTAGCCAATGTTACCACAGTGATCATATAGCTATAAAAAGTCACATTCCCTTTTTAAAAAATGGCTGATAGTAAATTTTAACCCCATGATCCCTTTGATCATGGGGTTAAATTTAGCCAATGGTAAAGGGAAGAAATGTTTTAAATCCTGATGAACTGTAAATATTAGTAAAATCAGCCACTTAGCCTGTGCGGTACGTGAGTAACCAACTACTTGCATTTTTACTGCAAAACTTATTTTTGCAGTGATTTTTTTGTCCCTTTACCATCATTTCCTTGGGATTGTAAGGGGAAAGAATGGTGTGTGCTTCTGTGAGTGAATGTATGGAAAGTATGGTGTGTGCTTCTGCGAGTGAATGGAGACATGAAAGGCGTGTGAATGGTCAGTATTTAGGGTTGAAGCATTGACGTGGCATTACTGCTCACGTAAGAAGTTAAATTATGGCACAAAAAGTACACATTTGCAAAAACTACACCCCTTGGCGCATCAAATGAGGAGCTGCATGTGTTTCTAGTACAAACCTGGAGTGCGCAAGACACAAATGAACTCGTCGCTATGGTTAGAAAAAACATATTTTCTAGCCAAAGCGACATATTCTGTCATTATTTGTGCACTCAACGTTTGTCCTAGAAATACATGTAGCCCCTCATTTGAACCTCCAAGGGGTGTAGTTTCTTGAAATGTGTACTTTATGTACCCTAATTTAACTTCCCAGATGTCTAGACCACCTTAACTTCAGAAATGGCAGATTTCCGAATCTTGTTAAAAAATTGTCTTAAAACATTTAGGGGTGATGCCTGCAATTAGACAGCTCTAGACAGCTGGGAAGTTAAATTAGGGTAAATAAAGTATACATTTGCAGAAACTACACCCCTTAGCGCATCAAATGAGGGGCTGTATGTGCTTCTAGGACAAACCTGGATGTGTGATATTCACTTATTTGTTGTGCACGTCAGATTTGTGATACAAATACAAATAAGACCTCATTTGCTGCGGCTGGGGGTGTAGTTTCTAAAAATATATAGTTTTGTTGGCATATTTTATGAGAAGTGGGGAAGGGGAACATAGTGAGAAGGGGCAGATAAGATGGGGAGAGGGGGTAGTGTGAATGCGTATGAGAATGAATGAATAAATGTGTGGATGAATTGTGTGAATGCGTATGACAATGAATTCATGTGAGGATGAATTGCTTGAATGATTTGTGAGACTGCATTAATGAATGTGTTAATGATTTGTGTGAATGATTAAATGCAAAGATGGTACACATACAGCGCTTTACGCGTAACCCACATCCCTCCGGTAATGAAGGTTGGGGCTTAACATAAATAATAAATAAATGGCCTGCTCGGCTTAAATGCCCGGGCCCATTTTTTGTCCCATCCGGTGGCCCTGGCCACACCACCCCATACTTTAAAGACTTTTCAAATGTGGGGGGGGGGGGAAAGTGCGGCCTATACTCGGGCAAATACGGTATTTATTTCGAGCAGAATACATAGAATCAAATTCAATGTGCTTCTTTAAATGACTCCATAGCTTTCTTGGTCTTCAAAGTCTTTGCTTTATATAAAATTTACACAAAATGAGAACTATTCTCTTTCTCCTCTTTTCTATGGACAGTTGACTGGGTCACACAATAATATGTTTATCCGGTGTATTCATGTATTTCTATTTAAATATGAAGCATATGGTCTCCTTTGGTGCATCTCAGCCACATAAGATTCAAGAAACCCTACGTTGTTCTTTTTTTTGTGTAATATAAGTTAAAATGGCAAATCCATGTTGGTCTGTATAGCTTCTAACTACAAATGAAAATACATTTTAAAGAGATTTAAACCATATTTCAAAACATGGTCCTCTGAACGAGATTTTCAGCTACCGCAGGAGTATCATTTAGCTTCTCGGTTGTTTCAGGAGAGATTTAAATACCAGATGGACGCATAATGGCATTTTTAGAATTTAGATTGATGAGTAGAATCGGGTGGGAATAGTATTATAAACAGACATTACGTTATAGTGTATTCTGATACAGTGATATTTCAAATATTAGACCGTAAGCTATTTTCTGCTTCTTTTCAACAAGGTGCATGCTTACATTGTCTTGCCATTAACGCAGGCGGATGTATGTTTTTTAAAGGGATCTCGGCTTTCCAAACAGATACTTTATCCACTTTCTACTCAAAACACACTCACTAGATTCTGTTCTGTTGATCAAGAATACTATTTGAAACCATTATTATTATATTTATTATTTTTCCTTAGAATGGATGTTTATTTATTGTGTATTTGGAGCACTTACGCAATCAGCCATCGATTTAATTTTAATAAATAGACAAATCGACTATAACGATATAACTGTAACCCAATAAATGATCCGGACCAGAGAAGAAAAAGTATAGATATATATATGAATATCATATAATGTATACATGTATAGTATACATATATTATATACTATATACAATAATATGTATATATATATATAAACATATATATAGTGTATATTATTATATACATATATAGATATATGTTATATATATATATTATATATATATATATATAAAGGTGCTCCATTGGTGAGGTCCTTGGAAACATATAAAGGAGTGTCTGTTTTTAGGAAGGCCTTTTGGCTTCTGGTAAGTAATGTACTTGCAAAGATTTAGCCCCATATAAGCAACAGTATTTAGCGTTAGGACCCACCTACATCGGAGTACTTTGGCGTAGTGGTGGGCTTAGCATAATATGGCCATATAATGTGACTAAAACTCCAATTTTGTCATCTTAGAAAGGTGTTCTTAAGTAGCTTTAACAAGGACTACAGTCATGAGAGTTGATAACCTATTTGATGTGAGTGTGCTGATTTAGAGATTGTGTGTATATATATATTATTTTTTATTATTTTTTTTAAAATAATGCTTTAGGTGTTTAATTTTAATGTTATTTTGTATTATTTAACATTGAAGAAACTGAAAAAAATGTAAACAGTATTTTTAACAGGTTTGTTACCTCGAAACAGTTGCCATCAGAATATAAAATTATTACTATACAAATATATCCCCAATCTATGCAAAATAACATTCTAAATATGTTCATAACTAAGTGTGTTAGCGATACATTGTAGACATTCTGAAACCCTTATGATTTGTAAGGGTAATGTGCGATTGAGACCACTAATTTGTTAGATGCTATTGGACGACGCGTCTACTCTCTCCCTATTCTGTCCCATCATGAAATCAGATTTAACAGGGAACGTTTACTATAAAGAAATGAAATTCATCAAGACTACATGTAGCTTTTTTTTCTTTATCAATCAAAGCAATATTGCGGGTATCTGTCAAGCTGATATATGTGGCATAATGTGGCCAGGATAGGATAACTAATCAAATTCTTGTCCTGAAGTTCTAACCTGTGGAAAGGTTGGTTGGAACCAATCAATAACAATTAACAATGTAACAATAGGGGGGGCTCAATAAGAAGTCATCATGGAGAAAGTACCCCATAAGGTGGGTATCTATGACATACTGTATATTGTCTATTTGAATCTGTGAATAAAATCATTTTATTTGGTGTATCTACTTTAATGTTAATGACTTGTTTGATAATATTTTGTAAGGACGCAGACTATACGAGCTGAGCATTTCTTATCTGCTGTCCAATTCTGTGCTTCTATGTTCCAAAAATGCCATTTTTCACTGGGATTTCCCTGACGAATATAGCCCATTATTTATTATATGCCTATATAGAAACTCTACACAGCAAAGGGATTGGGCCATGCTTGTAAATATGCAATTCTGGAGTTAAAAGTCTAGTAAGCAGCAAAAACATTGCGATATTTGAGCACGATGCGTGATCCACCTGCAGAATATTTTTATATATTTATAGCATACTGACATAACTGGGAACTCGTGGGCTCCGACTACCTAGAGCCTACCCTTGTCAGGTCTGCCCGCTGATGGTAGGTGGTCCTGCTGACGTCGGGGCATTCCTGCTGTCAGTGGGCACTCCCGCAGGCGTTAGTGGGGGGGGGGTTACCGCTGGCATAGCGGGAGACACCCCCATTAAAAGGGCAAATGGGTGGTTAGTGAGGAGTGTCAGGACCCCGCTCCCACAAACCGGAGGATTTGGGTGTTGACCGCGAGATGCAGCACTTCTCCCAGAGAACCAGGAGAGTTCCCAGGTATCCATACTGCGTGCCAGACACATTGCAAACTGCTACACTCACACGGAAATGAAAGGGTTAAGCAAGAATGATAAAAAGCTGATTTATGCACTTAATTCAAGATACAATAAACTGCTGCTTAACACACCCAGCGCTCAGTACGCAGCCTCCCATGTGCTGTATATTGATGTTTCCCTGAGCTGATGTTACCCCACGGGTCACAAGCGCCTGGTGAATAAAGATATTAGAATCCGCGTGTTATTTTTCACATAAATACAAATGTTTATTTTTAATTTCTGTTATTTGGATGAGGCGCACACACGGATACATCTGGCTTCCATAACAGATGTTTTGCTTCTTCCTTCAGCTTGGCTTAAAGCGCTAGGTCTCTACGTAGTAAACCAGCCATTAAATACCTCTTTATAAAGCAATAAATAGCAGAATACTTGCGCGAATGAGTCTTTCTGTGTTTATTTTTTTTTTTGTATTTTGAAGCTACCTAAAACCTGTCACTGATTCTTGTGGAGGTGGTCGGTGACCCAACTAAGTTTATGCAGATCAAAAATTCTTTGGAAAGGAATGATTTGTCTTTTAAAGCTATAAAACGAGCGTAAAACGGTGTAAAACGGTGCGTAAAAGGAGGTTGAGCCACTTTGTTCTTTTGGGCATCTTGAACAATTTGCCCTCTTCCATTTATCAAGGTCAAGGCTTTATTTACTAACTTTTTAAAGAATGCATACCCATCAATACCCATCAATACTTCCTTATTCCCTATATTTTACAATTTTATACATCATGTAATAGTGTATATGGGTTAATATGTATTATATATGTATATGTCAATATATGTATATGCATACGGTGGCTGTTGTGTTTGTTTCGTTTGGTAATTAGCCTTAGCGATGGTATTGCCGGGGGAAGAGAGATCATTTCAGATCAGAAAATTATCTAGAAACGCTAACCCTGCCACATTGATGCACAGATCACAGTTTCATCAAGGTGAATGCACCTTCATCAAAAATAGGAATGGTTAGAAATGCTCTATTTGGTTGCAAAGCCTTTAAATCCAGCACAGTCGGTGGAACAGCAGCTTTAATTTGGTGCATGTAACTATTAAATGTATGACTTGGTAAAGCCACAGATCTGAGTTCTCACTCAATGAGTGGCCTGTCATATCCAGGGTTTGCCTGCGCTTATGTTATCTGGCGGCCGACGGCCTTAAAGTGCCAGGGCCGCCTCGTTACCCCCATTCTGGCCCTGCTGTGGTTTGCGTGCAAATTGTTAACATGATAAGAAGTTACATTAAATGTAAGTCATTCGGTATCCTTGCATGTTAATTGTCTCGGCTCTTGGGGGGAACAAAATCATAAAATTTGTAAACATAAAATAATAATTAATCTAAAACATTAATTAGGAAACAACTAACTTTAATGTGGTTTATCCATCCCGTGTACTAAATTAAACTACACGATAAAAGATAAAAAATAAAAAAAAATAATCCCAGTCATATGCAATGAGTAAAATGTCTGTCTTTATTTTTTTAAGTATATTAACCACTTTAATGCATTATACTTCTTATTTCATTATTTTTTTTTAATAAGCATCTTTGAAACATTCTGCACATTTTTCCTTCTTCCTTGTTCAAATCTTTGGGTTTTCTAATGCTTTGTTTCGCAACAAAACCCAAAAAATGGTTTCCTTTGAAAGAAAGCAAACTTGTTTTATAGGGGATTCTTAAAGGAAACCCATTAAAATTATAATTGAAAACAAATACATACAAGGCAATTATAATAGCTAATATTATATAATATTAACACAATTAAGTAAGTATCTAAATGAAATATTTTTTTCCAGGCTAGGCCAAGCTATTCATAAATGCCTAGTGTAAAGTAAACCATCCATCATGTACCATATTGATGATAAAAAAGGCAAAAAATGTTAATTCCCCCATAAATGTCAAACCATATGATAAAAATGAAATAATTTAATTAAAAAATGTTGAACCTTCCCTTAAGAAATGTATCCAATATATCTGGTTGTACATTGTAGATGACAGTGGACAACATATCACAGTGTAGGAACACATAAATTGGGATATAATGGAACAATTAAACTAAAAAAACACAAACCTTTAAGGTGTCTCTTGGCACCTGCAGCTCCTTATATCATCATCATCATCATCAAAATCATCATCATCATCATCATCATCATCATCATTCATTCTAGAGTTTTGGTCCATGAAAGCTGATTTGACTATTTTTTAAATTTGAAATAAATAATTAAATCTGGTTATATA
>VKOC01001052.1:0-165195 GCA_009364415.1 Spea multiplicata | reverse complement strand
ACACACACACACACGAGGACAGGCCCTGCCACACTGACACCCAATCACAAACACCAGGACAGGCTTTACCACACTGACACCTGCATCCGAAGGGTTTCCACGGACGGTTTCACTCAGCATGCCTGTGGCATCTTTGCCCCCAAAACAGCTTGCCTGTTGCAACTTTGCCACCAAAACAGCCTACCTGTGGCATCTTTGCCACCAAAACAGGCTGCTTGTGGCATCTTTGCCACCGAAACAACACCAGATCATAGTGCAACACAGAATACTTGTCCCTCTTGAAATATTACTTGTCCAAAAGAATAGAATAAGAATTAATAAAAAAATGTGGCAACTTCAAAACCATTAGATTAAAGCTGAACTCCAATAGTTTTTTAATTGCAAGTAATTATGTATTTATAGATGTCTGCAGGTTCTGTTTTAATTAAAATTATTTTTGACATAGGAGGAAGGCAGTCAAGTATGTAAAATTTTGCTTTAATAGCACAATGAATCAGTACTTGTCATAGAAGTTTATAATAGAAAACAAAAACAAGGCAGGGTTATTAAAGGTGTAGTAACCATTTGCATGCATTATAGGCCCACCTGACAACCTAGCTACAAACCACAACAGCACTAAACAGACAGAGAATCTCCTCCCAACTCAAGTCATTCCATGCGGATAAAATAATGAAGAATAAGGCAAGACTTGAACCTTACCTGTTGTAATCTGTCCACCTTTACAGTAGGAATTTACAGCCTGCTAGACACATGCAATTTTCAGTAGGCTAACTGGTTTGGGCATGTTGCTTTGTTTCTTTAACTGGCTGGAAGGTTTAGAAAGTTATATAGCATATGTGAGCCTCTATATCATGACCCACAAAAGCAAATTTTCAAGTTCAGTCCTTGATTTATTGCTAAATATCATTGATATAGCAGAGTCAAGCTGCTGTTACAGTTTATGTCTAGAAAATCCTCTGTTTTCTGACCATCACATGTAAAGTGCTGCTATGCAGAATGTGGGGTACATATCTGAGTAATTAACTCTCTTTTGTAAGTTTACACATCTTGCACAATGTAAAACCAGGACTGAACTTGGAATGAAAAGCAGACCTGGAAATATTTGGACACCAGCCCCATAAATTTTTTAGCATGGTCGGGCTTATGTGCCCACCAGGGGTGTAAATAGAAACTAGAAGCCACAGGGGCCCCTAAGCAACTTGTCAGTGACCCTAAGTAGTTTGTCTGTGCCATCTTTATCCCCAAACAGCCGACCAGAGCCACATCTGCCCCTTAATCAACCTTCCTGTGCCACCCCTGCCACGTAAACAACCTGCTGTGTCATTTCTGCCCCTATACGCTTATACATTCATTAATTTACTCACTGCACCCCCTTACCTCATCTGCATTTATCCTCCTCTTTTTCTGCAACTATTTGCATTATTCTGGCCTCTTGGTGGATTTCCGCATAAAGGTGGAGAACCAGGGACAGCCTCTCCCACGTTCCTCCAATCGGTGTGCCTGAAGGCTCTGCCCTTTTGTGGAAGTTCACTGGCCAAAGTTCTCTACTAACTTTTAGATTCACCTGATCTGCCAGCCTACTCAAAGACTAGTATCTATTTTTACCTGTAACAGAGCCTCCTCACAGTTGGGATCGCCTAGCCCCTGTTTCCGTGTCAGGTACGTGTCATACTTTCTTTCTTTCTTTCTTTCTTTCTTTTTTCTCTCTCTCTATAACTCTACCTTCCTTTCTTCTCTTTGTCTTTCTTTCTCAGTTGCTCTTTCTTCTCTTTTACTCTCTTTCAGCCCCTCCCTTGCTGTAGTTTTACAGGGTGAAGATATTCTGCAGTAAGTGCTCCGGTGTCGGTTAAGTGTGACTCTTTCTTTCTTTTTCTCTCTCTATCACTCTTTCTACCTTCTTTTCTTTGTCTTTCTCTGTTGCTCTTCCTTCTCTTTCAATCCCTCTATTTCTGTCTTTCTCTGGTATTCTTTTTTTAACACTTGTGGTTGGGAGGGTTAGATGGAAATATCACAATGCAAATTGTACAATTATATATAAACATATATGTGGTGGTGGTTGTGTGGTTAAACTAAATGATAGAAAGGGAAATTACGGTAAAAACCCTTAGTGCTTAAGTGTAAAAAAATTACCCTTAGTCCAATCAAAATGGACTCCACTATGAATTTAACATGACAATATGGCTAGAATCCCCTTTAAGCGAGTGATAAGAAGCCAAACTGATTTGTTTGCTTTATCATAGTTATGTGCTCGGCTCTCAAGACTGAGTGATCTAAGCCACAATAGATTTAATATTTGACACCAATAATATCAAAGCAATAAAAGGCCTTAAAACTTCCATGTAGTAAGTTTTAGGTAGGTATGAATAAATTAAAGTATTGTAGATTTTGGATTCAAATTAATTGGTTTTTCAACAAAATTTGCCAATTTCATAAATTCGTACGAATTAGGTTGGATCCCCAAGGAAACAAACGAAAACAAAGCGAAGGGTTCCAAATTTTCGTTTGAATTCCGTTGTTTTTTTCCCATCCCCTTCATTCACGTGTTCATGTGCTGCACTTAGTTTACTTGGCCAACCACTGTGTCTATGGTCCTCAGCATTACCTATTTGTACTTCTTCAGAAAAGCTTAGACAAAACTTTTGAAAACCCCTCTCTGTCTTAAAATGTCTGCCTGGGAGAGACCTTGCTGCTGTGTCTTATATCTGTTCTCAGTCTTGCCATGGTGTATGATTTTTGACATCAAACTTCAGCAATCTCAGCTTGTAAGTGAGTTTCTCACCCCGTTTTATTTTTCCTACACATCTGTTTCTCTTTTTTGTTAATGATTGCGATCACCTCAATTAGCACCTGTTTGCTACAATCGTTTAATCATTCACTAACTAACTGCATGCCAGCAAAATCCCCGACTTTGTGTGAGTATACCTAAAAGACCCGATGCTGTTTTGAAGGCAAAGGGTAGTCGCACCAAATATTGATTTGATTTAGATTTTTCTTCTGTTCACTCACTTTGCATTGTGTTAAATGATAAAAAAATAACTATTAACATGTCTATTTTTTAAAGCATTCTTACAGCATTTTTTCACACCTGCCTAAAACGTATGCATAGTACTGTATGTACCCAACTCTATGTTCCAACTCCTCATTACATCCAATATTCTTAATGTACTCCTTAATCTTGCATGGTATTTTATGCCATTGTTTATTCATGAGAATTATAACTAATTTCTCTTCCCAATCTTTTATAGACACATTTGTGAATTTTAAGTTACAGGTGTTTTTCTGTTCAGTGTTTATGCTTTCATGTCTCCTGATGAATTTTACATGATTTTTTTATATAGTTTGGTATTTATTATTAATACTCTGTGAGGAGATGTGCTGCAATTCATTTTTATAGGATTATTCTATAAAAAAAGATTATGTTATAGAAAAGAAAGACTAATAGGCAAATTAGGAAATCTTTGGCTGTGGACCACAACTCAGCACAGACCTGTTTTTGGAGGCCTACCGGACAAGACAATAACCAGGTGATCGAACCCATATATAAAAATATTTTGATGCAATAACATTGAAATCTCTTCTTCCCAGGCAGCATATATGAGTCATATAATATGGCAGCCTATATAATTGTCTGCAAGGTTGTACTGAGTGGTAACCCTTTTTAAAATGTTTAGACATGACCCTTTAAAACCAGTTCAGGACGAATCCTAAACGAGTGATTGGGGCCATTATATGTGTATATATATAATCTAAATATTCCAAGTACAAAGATTTAAAGACATGCAATGATGAAGTAAAACAAGTTGTTCTAGTGTCTCATGAATACAAACTCAAACTAAAATGAAATTAGAGGATGATGCTAGATAATGAAAGTGCCAATAGAACTTCCTGCACTTTGTGTTCACATCAGAGATGTAGGCTAAAGTCAAGAATATCAATTTATCTATTACTGCCTAATAGAAATACCGTACATACCCTACAAAATCAAAAAGAGAGATTTGATAACTGTAAAACTTTCATGAGCATCTTATTAGCTTATGTCAACGCCTCAGAATGAATTTAAAAAATAAAGCAGGAAATAAGTTAAGTCATTATGTTTGTGCAAAGATTCTATTGAAAATAAGAAATCAAAGAATCAAATCACCATAGCAACAATGCCATCCTTGGATGCTGGTATCTAAATGATGTATTCCTATAGCAATCTGCATGTCCATCATTTTTACTATGGATCATGTAAAAGCTCAGCTGCTGATGACAAATTAGGCTGTAAACGAATGCAATTTTATATATCAACTTATTGTGGTTGCAGTGAATGCAGAAGTAACAACTTTAATGCCAGCAAGTCATGCTTATACAATACATCTTTCAGTGTTTATGTGGTTAAATATTATTATTGGTAAGGATTGAAAATCAATATTAAAAATATATATATTTATGGTAGGTCTGTGTATAGTGATATTGTGGCCATCACAATATTGTTGAATTTACGCTACCTACTCTAGCTTTCTGGAATAACTCAGGAATCAAGAGGAAATATTGTGTATTTTGTTGCACTTCTATAGGCATTCAAAAGACGATGAATCACAATTTACTTTTACATCACATGGATGGCGAGGTGCATGTGCAGCGCTTACCTAGAGAGCTATGGCACCAGGATGCACTATGGCAGGGACGTCCAACATGCGACCTCGAGGTGTAAGTGGCCCACTGCAGAAAAAACTTGGACACCCCTGCACTATGGGAAGAAGCCAAGCAGGTGGAGGCAGTGTCATGTGCTGGGCAATGTTCTCCTTGGAAAGCTTTGCTCCTGGCATTCATTTGGATGTTACTTTGACACTTACCACCTAAGCATTGTTGAAGACCATGTACACCCTTTCATGGACACAGTATTCCCTGATAGCATTGGCGTTTTTCAGCAGGAAACATTGTTCAGGAATGGTTTGAGGAACACAATGAGTTCAAGGTGTTGACTTGACCTCCAAATTCCTTAGATCTCAGTCGAGCATCTGTGGGATATGCCGGACAAACAAGTTCGATCCACGGAGGCCCGACCTCGCAACTAACAGGACTTAAAGGATCCGCTGCTAAGCTTGTGGTGCCAGATAATGCAGTACACCTCCAGAGGTCTAGTGGGGTCCATGTCACTTCCATCCAAGAAGATGATTACACAGTTCTGCACATGCCACTGGAGCCCTCTGGATAGAGATGACAGGAGAAACCACCATCCTAAGGAGGCTTTTACACTCACAGGAGCTGAATCCTCTTGTCCCCAAGGTCTTAGAAGGTGTCTAAAGCAGCCTCATAGGAACCACTAGGCTTGCTGGCTGACATAAGACTGAGAAGGACCATTATCTAAAGCATTGCCAATGAACTGGCGCAGAGAGGGCCTCTGACCAAACACGGAATCCGAACCTTCTTGTCTGAAGGGAGGAAGGTAGTGCATATAATTATTTCTATGATCATGCCCAAAAATAACAGTTTCTGGCACAGCAAAAGATGAGACACCTTGAGGTTGACCAGCCCTTTTTTTTAAAAGACATGTAAAAGGCATACATGATACTGCAGAGATACACTGGTAGCATGACAGACAGCACAAAATATAAAACATAGGCACAGAAATACTTGGCAACGGATGCGTTACATAGCAAGTACGGCATGAGGACCGTAAAGTAAGAGAGTCATGAAATAGCCAGTACTGAGATGATACAAAGTTGCATGGCAAAACAACATATTTGCTATTACTGAGTAGATCGAACCAGGTATCTGGAGGCGAGTAACAGCGTCACCGGGCACAGAGATGACTGAATGTTTTGAATGCCTAACGGCAGATGCTAAAACCGTGATTATGCAATGCAAAAATGAAGTATAAAGAAACAAAGAACCTCAAAGAAATGGGACCATAAGTCCTGTCCGGTGGAGATAAGGGAACCAGAGTGTATAAGAGCATATAAGGTAAGTAGTGGGCGCCGAATCCTAGGAGGTGTAATCCCTTCCAAGAGAGGAGTCTTAGACAATAAGAAGCGAACCCAGGGGATCTGGCAATTTAAAATTAAGAGTCAGGCGGTTGGAGTGTTAGAGATAAGTGAGTGGAGACGTGATGAAGGATTGCCAAGGAAGCCATTTCAGGCTGTGCTTGTGGTCAAGACCCCTAGAAGACATAACCATCTCCTCCATCTGATGGATAAAGTTAACCCGGGAGAGCCATGCCGAAATCGGCGGAGAGCAGGGCTGTTTTCAAAGCCTGGGAATTGTTGCCTTAGCGGCAGTAAGAAAAAGTATGGTGAGGCTACGCTTATAGGAGCCCAAGGGCACATCATTCACATGGAGCAGCACACTAGCCGGCTCAAATGAAATATCAGGGTCATCAACAAAGCGTATTATGTGGAGAACCGTATCCCCGAATGGTTTGATTAAGGAGCATTCCCACCATAAGTGGAGGTAAGTACCTGCAGCAGACCCACATCTCCAACATTCCGGAGGGACGTGGGTGGCGAAGCGGTGAATTTCGACGGGGACCCTGAACCACCGGGTGAGGAGTTTGTAGGCAGACTCCTGGAGTTTACTGGAGTTTGAACAACTGTGTGTGAGTGCAATAGCCTTATCCCAAGTAGCCGAGTCAGGAGAGATTCCCAGCTCATCCTCCCATAGGTAATAGGCGACTGCCTAAGTATATTTTGTAGAGACGAGAAAGTAGGTGAGAGGACGCGCCATTATCCACGCATATAGATTCGAGGGGTGTCAATGTCCTGTTGAGGGAGTGTTTGATCTGATGGTGGAGAAATTTTTGGGGGAATGTTGGAGGGACTCCTCCCAGTAATGTAGCAAGGGGGTAAAGCCGTCCCCGTGAAGGAATCTGAAGACCTGGAGTATCCGTTCTCCCGGCATCAGGAAGAGGCGTAAGGTGCACTCTCCTCCCGGCAGGGCGAAGTCTGGGTTATGAGATGTAGGGATCAGGGGTCCGGGTGGACCAAAGAGTCAATAAACCGCCTGCGCTTTCCTGAGTATCTTAAGGGTAGGCGTAATAGTAGGATGATCTCTGAGTAATGGGACCCTAAATTTTAAGTCTAGCCAGGGGATAACTGAAATAGGATGAGGGAACAAAGATTTCTCAATTTGGACCCAGTGGCTGTCTTTGTCGTGGGACCACTCGGCTATCCTCCAAAGATGGCAGGCTATCCAGTAGCCCTCAATATCTGGAAGGCTCATGCCCCCTATAGACTTGAGGCATATCAGGTGGGAGAAAGCGAGCCGAGGAGCCTGACCCGTCCATATATACCTGGCGAAGGTCCTGGCAGGACAGAAAGAAAGTGCGGGGGACAAAGATCGGAAGTGCCTGGATAAGATACAGGAGGCGTGGGAGGATATTCATCTTGATGAACCCCATCCACGAGATCTGAGTGTAGGACCATCGGTGGAGATCAGTGGTAACGGAGGATAATAGGGGCAGGTAGTTAAGGCTAAAAAGTTCAGATGGGTCAGCAGAGATGCCTACGCCTAAATAGGTGAGGCAGTCGGACGCCCAGTGAAACGGGTAGGAGTGTTTAAGTTGTAAACGGACTACGGTGTCAACGTTGATCCCAGGACGAGGAATTTCTTGTAATATAAAGGCATGAAGCTGTCTGGTCCCTCGCATTTCCCGTTTGGGAGCAGCTTAAGCGCATTTTTAAGTTATAAGTGTTTGGCCAAGTAGGATTTGGACAGGTCATGGAGGTTGGCAGGGAGGTCCGTCCGTGGGTAAACGTTATACAGTTTATTGTAAAAGTCATAGAAACAGGCAGCAATTTTCCAGGTTTCATAATGGAGATTGCTGTGGGAATCTCTGATTTTATGTATGTGTGAGGAAGCTCGTTTGGCCCTCAGGGCCCGGGCCAGAAGTTTACCAGGCTTATCTCCCAGTTCATAGAGCCGACTCCTAGTAAGGAGAAAGTGTTGGCGAACTTTAGAGTCAAGGAGAGTGGATAAGCGTTGTCTCAGTAGCGTCAGCTGATCAAGGAATGCAGGGGCTAAAGTTAGTTTATGGCGAAGTTCCAGCTCCGCAATTTGACGGGAGAGCGTTATCATAGTCGCCTGGTTGTTTCGTTTCAGGTTAGCACCCAGTTGTATGAACTGGCCTCTAATGACAGCCTTATGGGCTTCCCACAAAGTCTGTATGGGTGTGTATGTCAGGTTTTTGTCTATGAAATAGTGGGATAAATGGTTAGTGAACTCCTCTACGTAGTGAGGGGTGCTGAGCAGGTTTTCATTGAGACGCCAGTGAAAGTGTTTGGTGTGGTGAGAGTGTGGTATACATAGTTTCATATATATAGGAGAATGGTCACTCAATGTGCTTGAGCCAATGGATGAGGAGTGTAGGTAGGAAAGGTGCCGGTGAGAGATGTAAAGCGCGTCTATCCGAGTATATCTGTTATGGAGTGGGGAATA
Organism: Spea multiplicata; assembly: GCA_009364415.1. Taxonomy (NCBI): domain Eukaryota; kingdom Metazoa; phylum Chordata; class Amphibia; order Anura; family Pelobatidae; genus Spea; species Spea multiplicata. The sequence continues at coordinate 156,777 of VKOC01001052.1, read as the reverse complement.
AAATGCATGGTTTGCAGAGTAATAGGGGATTGGTCAGGAAATAGGGAGATTTCGGAGTCCTGCCATTTCAGCGTAGGGCGAGTGCAGCATTTGTGGAGGATCAAATCCTTGATTGGGTAGTGGTGGAGGCGGCAAATAACATCCCACGGAGGGTCAGACGGCATCGAATAAATTCACATAGTGCTGGCTGGGAGCAATACGCAAGTGGGCGAAAACACAAAAGGGGGTTAACGACAAAGCATTGTGGAAAATTGTTTTTTATTGTTGTAGCTTAGCCCTCTGGATGTGGGTGTCAGTGTGGCAGAGCCTGTTCTGGTGTGTGTGTTTGGGTGTTAGTGTGGCAGAGTATGTCCTGATGTGTGTGTGCGTGTAAGCTTACAATTACAAACCATACCTAGGGGTACCTAATGAGGCAGATGCACCTTATGTGTTATTTACTCTATTTTTTGAAAAGTAGATCTTATCACAAAGGCATAGTCACAGAAACTTGGATGGTGGTTGGGATCTAATTTAATTGTAAGACCTGATTTCATTACTCTACAGGGAGAACCTTTTACATACACACTGGCAGAACTGGAACTTTTTCATCTAAAAGATTTTGCAGTAGCAAATGTTTTGATTCCATTATGTCTAATTTCTGTCATTTGGTTGGGCCTTTTAACACTTTTAGTTTCCAGGATTTTAGTACAATAATGTGATATAAAAATGATTTGTAGTTATTTGGATCGCAACTCAGTTATGTATGAGGGGTGCGTGTGGGAACAAGAGCTTGACCATGTATATATGAGGTTAGTGTCCAAATGTTTCCAGGGCTGCTTTCATTCCCAGTCAGGCCCTGTTTGAGATGATCTTGGAGGACATCTCATGCACAGGAAAACACTGTTTTAGTCTAGCATAGCCTGAGAATAGGAGGTCAACTTTAGCATCTTCTAGTTGATCTTCCACATTAATGAACATACCGCTGTGATAAGCTTGTCTACTTTTTTTTGAAACTGAAAATAAATCAATAATTTTATTTTTAACAGTCTTCCTGAATTTTGCAACCCAGGAAAATTATCTATTACATTGCTAAAATACATGTTCCTTTGGCCAATTTTTGGAAGGTCAAAACATTTTTAGAGAGCCACACATATAGATGTAATAAACCCATACAAAACATTATAGTAAACAGTGCAACACTCTGAATCACTCTTGAGAAAGGCTTGAGAAAGAGGAAACTCCATGTAACAGCTGTCCTGTCACTGCGTATTCTTATTTTGTTGCGTTGATTTTGGGGCATTTTTTTTACTTTTGAATGACTTTATTGATGATTTCTGTACTGTATATGCTTTCTTTGGAACTAAGTTTGGAATAAATATTACATTTTATTTAAACGACTTGATGATTCTGTGCACCTCCTTACCTTTTCATTTCTTGGAAGGTGCAAGAATCTCCTTCATCCAAGTCAGTTTACTTACTAAGAAATCTGTTATCATTTGATAATGGATACAATCCATTCAGAAAATGGTGGACATTTGTTCGCATGGGTATTGATATCTGTTTTGGTCCATGACATGGCTGGCCTTCTTATATCCTTAATCACCAAAGAAAACTTAAATAGTTCAAGGAGAAAAAAAATAACCAGAATCTTGAAGTTAAATATATTTATGTCTATCCAGATAACACAATATTGTTATAAGACTAGTAAGAAACACCTCACCCTAATTGCTTCTAGAGTAAAGAGGAAATCTAATGTTCCACACAACCTCACCAATAAAGAATGCACATTAGAGTACTTTGTAATCCCTTTAATATGCCTTTTGATCTGTGAGAAATAATAAACAATCATTGTTAAAATGCTGTTAAAAAAGGGGCATCAATTCGCAGGATAAAAAAATAATTTTGCCTCTGTATAAATCAATGGTATGACCGCACCTTGAATATGCTGTGCAATTTTGGGCACCTATTCTAAAGAAGAATATCATAGTACTAGAAAGGGTGCAGAGGCGGGCTACAAAATTAATAAAAGGAATGGAACACTTTAGTTATTGAGAAAGGTTAATTAATTTAAATCTGTTTAGTTTAGAAAAACAGTGCCTCAGAGGGGATATGATAGCATTATATAAATATATTCGGGGCCAATACAAACCATTGTGTGGAAATCTGTTCATAAACAGGACTATGCATAGGACAAGTGGTCACGCGTTTAGACTGGAAGAAAGGAGATTTAGTCTAAGGCAGAGGAAAGGGTTTTTTACAGTAAGGACAATAAGGATGTGGAATTCTCTGCCTGCAGAGGTAGTTTTATCGGAGTCTGGACTGACGTTTAAACAGCAACTGGATGAATACTTGCAAAAACACAATATTCAGGAATATCATTTTTAAATTATGGGGAGACAGCTTCTTGATCCAAGGAGAGATTTGACTGTCATTCTGTGGTCAAGTAGGATTTTTTGTTCCTAGTTTGTTGCAAGACCTACAAACTGGATTTTGTTTGCCTTCTTTTGGATCAACAGCAATTAACAGATATGGGAAAGACTGAACTTGATGGACGCATGTCTTTTTCAGCCTATGTAACATTTAAAAAATGGAACAACTTTGAATTACAGACATGTTTTATTTGTGTGCTTGTTATACTGAATGTTTTGCTAAATGTTCCATTTCCTTGCCACTTAGTAATTTGTCTTTTCAAAGCCGCTAACTGACTCTGGCAGAAAAGGTCACGCAAGAGCCAAAACCACTGGCACTATATACAAATAACAAAACGTGAAATTGTGGTAAATTATTTATAAGTAGTCAATATTTCATTATATACAGACAAATAATACATGTATCCTTTTATCAAGTATACTTTGATTCAGGGCTGGACTTGGGTTAATGAGGCGATCTTGGCATCTTCAGGCCACTGGCCACCCAATGATGTAGGTGCGCACAATGTCTTCATATGAGAGGCTGCATGTTGTATTTTTAAGCTAATGCAGCATCCAATCTGCCGCTGGAGCAGCAGATAGGGTGAATATGCAGTGCTGTTAGCAGGTGGTCCACTAGCATTTGCATGGAGTGCCAGATGGCCAGTCTGGGCCTGGTGTCATGCTATGTATACTGTATGAAAGCATTTAATAAATGAAATAGTCCTTTGCATAATTCTGAGATGTTTATGCAACTACATGGACAGGTTCAATGTTATACCATGCATTGGCTGAAACACCAGCTCAAAAACCCTGCTATGCATCTAAGTTATCAGGTTTCTAACTGGAAAACAAATCAGTAATCAGTGCTAAATCAGGAAGCCAATCAATCGAAGGCTCTATAAAAGTGCCAGATTGATTTCTGTATTGAATCATTCAAGGACCTGAATCATAAATCAAATTCTCTATTTTCACGTATTCAACTCTGAGAGACATGTTGGTATTTCCTAAATTAATGATGATTTTGAAGTAGCTATGATTCAAAAATCAATTTTTAGAATTTATAAGACATGATTGGTTTGGTATTCTATGCATTAGCATGGGCTCTTACTCTATAGAATGTATTCAATGCAATTTTTAAAATATAAGCTACCTTAGCTCTATTAACCTTCAGAAATTCTTCACTAATTTACTCCTATCTCAGACATGTCATGCCCTAACAACATTGCCTCTCCCTATAACTCTGCCCTCACATCTGTTATTGAGGATGTAGTCCCAGCTACTACTCGCTCTTCATGACTTGCACATTTCCAACGCTTTCACAAAGCTGTAAACCAACACCTTTGACATTGTTCCCGCCCTTTTCAATGTAGTTGGTGGAAGTCCATGTCTGATTTTCTGCACTATAAATTAATGCTACGTACCTACTACTCCACTCTCAACCTTAATTGAATTGGGTCCTGTCTACCCACTGTACAGAGCTATGGAATATATAATAATAAATACAGAGATAAAGCTCGCCAGGATGAGCCCTGGGGTTTCTTTGTGGTGTTGGTAAACTGTCACTGGTGCCCCCACATGCTGAGTATGTCAGTGTTTTACAGCGTGTGTGACTATGTTGGTTCATTTGTGTGCTAGTATGTGTAAGTATGCTAGTATGTTATTGTGTACGTTTGTTAGTATAAGTGAACAAGACTTCTGGAACAATGTCATTTGGACAAACACAGCATATAAGCACAAACATATTATATTAACTGTCAAGCGCGGTGGATAGTTGGCAATTTGGGCTTGTTTTGCAGCCACAAGACCTGGAAACCTTGAAGTCATCGAGTCGACCATGAACTTCTCTGTATACTTACATATTCTAAAGTCAAATGTGAGGCCATCTTTCTGACAGCTAAAGTATGACCAAAATTGGGTCATGCCACAGGACAATGATCCAAAGCACACAAAAAGAAAATAATCAAAGTTTTGCAACGGCCCAGTCAAATAACTAATGTATTCACAATAAAAATTCTACATTATAAATTGTGAAATTCCTAGATACATGGCACAAACTACCACATTGATATATAAAAATGTATACTAGTGCTGCTCATCTTGAGTTTCATATTATGATAAATATGGTAAAGGTGTTTTGCAATATTATCCCCAGTACAACAGAAGGGATTTGAACACTGACCTCGATTTAATGTAATATTATCAGTGGATATTATCCACTAGACTTTCTAATCCCAAATGTTGGTTAATGATTTCTGAACGTTTGACATGAATTCATTGCAATTCAACCTTGAAAAATACAGTACAATGCAAAAAGTACTCCACGTGCAACGTAAGTGTGGAAAAGATGATCACTGGATTAGCAAATAAATGACCATCACAATAAATATCCATAATAATAAATCACAAATATATATAACACACACATACAGTCTGTATACATTAGGCTATCCTCTACATCCTTTAACGTGCTACAAAAAAGAACAGTATTTGTATATTGAGCTAAATCGTGATGTCACAAGCAAGAAGAGGAACGTTCACAGTAATTGTGTGCAGCTGCTTTCAATAATTAATTTCAATAATTAAACAATCCTACAGTGTCACAAGGTTTGGATGAAAATATTAATCACAAAAACTGAGAGCCAATTGTTAATTACTGCAGACATTAAGGTTATTTCTTTTAAGGGAATTTTTTTTATGAAAATTCCTTTACTTAATGTTTCTTTCAGTGCTATAAGAGTGTGGTCAATATAATCCTTGGTAGTGAGTAGAGGCAGCTATAACTATTTCAGATAGATGTGAACCTTTACTATTTGTTAAGCGACATCATAATCTTGATGCACTTCCTGTGTGTGGAGAAATATGCCATCACACCAAATCTAAACAAGATCTTATTCACGGCAATCCGTACAGCTCCCTGATGTTTTCATGGTGGTCACAAAATCCAAGATACATTATGTTCTCTTCATTTTTGGTATTACAGATGAGCTCTAATGCTAGCAACACAAGGGTTACAATAACCCAAAAAATAACAATAATGTTAAATTACATTATCTATTATTGAAATTAATCTTAGGTATTGCATTCCTTGACAGCACAAATATTGGTGGCAAATCAAGCTACATTATACGTCTTCTAAAACTACAACTCATGAGCATTGCAGTATATACATTGGTTTCTGTATCACCATTATATAAAAATACATTTCAATTACTAAGTCAGGCTGTTTCTACCATTTAAGAATGCACAGTAACACCATAAAACGTGAATAGATTAAGGGCATGTGTTTATTACCACGACACAGAGTTACTAGCAGTGAAACATCGCAATATTCTTCATCAGCATGTGGCTGGTAACCAGAGTTCAACAAAATATCCCTGAAATATGTGGCAATATCTGTTCCATGTAATTTATATTATCATATTCGCTGACAATCGCTGATCAGTTGCTTGGAGGCTGCTGTCTGAGACATTAATTTGCACGTGACAAAGGCATAATACCCAAAACATTTGGTTTTTGGTGGTACGGTTAGAGATGCAGCTAGGGAAGCATTATTAGCAAGACATCTTGTGTGACTAGATGATCCACTAATAGTTATGTACTTAAGGAAAATGTATTAGTTACACAGTTTAATTAGTAGTATGTCAGCTGTTTGGATATGCATTATTGATTTTTAGGGCTGTAGAACACTGATACACAGCAACCATTCCGAGATCACAGAATAGAAGGACTCTTGGAAAAATGGAATCCCTAAACATACAGACTTGGGAGGTATGCACAAAACCGTAGGGACAATATTTCCCCCTTTGAAGCTGGATGAAGCAACAAAACCAATCGGCGTACCTGTATGAATTACAATAACATGGAAGGCCAGGAAAACGGTCACGTCAAAAAAAATCCATTCTCTATGTAACAGGTATTACCACCACCCTCATACAACACAGTAGAATTTGAAACCAGAGCTAAATAAAAGATCTTAATATCAAACCCAGGAGCTTTGGGACTGGAGCCTGTTATATGAATGGCATCATACAGTCAAACCTACCTTAATTACCATTTTTCAATGGCTAAAACTAAAACTTTAAATTGTGAACATCTATCAAAAATCATTTTTAGAAAAGCAAAGGACTGAAGAAACGAGTAACATGAAAAAACACTTTTATTGCACTTTAAGTTATAAGAAAATAAAATTTCTAAGTGAATCAAACCATAGACACAATCCCTTTAAACATCGTTTTCCTCCATCACATCAGGTTGTTACAGAACTGTAAAATGAAACAAATTGAATCTGATTAAAAACCAGACTATAAATAATAAAAAAAAATGTAGGATGAGGAGGAAAAAAAAAAGAGGGGAAAAAAACCCATAGTCTAGGATACAGTGTTAAACCACTTTTCACAGTTCAGCTTGAGTTGTGACTCTTGGAAAATGAGGCAAATTACTTGACAATTGTATGGTTTATGTTTATTTTTATGTGAAGCTTGCACAGCAAAAACCTCCAAGCTTCTGCTTTACAATGCAAGTTCCGTATTAAAACTGTAACAGTTGTTTAACCTCCAAATACTGTCGTATCTATTGAACCTGACCAGCAATCTTATTTTCAATTTGTGTATTATATTTTTAAAATAGGTTTGTCAGTTGTATTACACAAATTTGTTACATTCACCACAGCCCTCACAAAATAATAAAAATAAAAAAAAAATTCCCAACAGAACAAGCTGAAACAGCTTTGTTCCAAGGAATGTGTTTATACTTCGTTCAAAACAAGAAAATAAGCTTTGCACACTCTCAAATGACTTTTTTTTTTCTTCTTCTTTGCAGGCAAACTTCACTCGTAATTGTCTGAAACTGTCCCACTTTCGGCCTCTTAGAGGCACAGTGGGTTCAAATTTCAGTGGCAAAAAAGTCTTTTTTTTCTGTATCCAAACTAGATCAAATTCAGTCTGGGACTAAAACGTCACAGCAGTAAAATTATAATTACAATAAAAAAAAATTTGCTTTTCCTTTCCTTTAGCAGCATAAATATGTTTGGCCACTGGGAATACAGTACAGCTGTGGGACAACAATCCCGTACGTAAAGACCTACTGCTAGCACCAGCATCAAGATTTCAATCCATCTGAGAACTTCTAGACAAGCTTGCCACCCGAGAGCAACATATGCGTTCAAGAGTGCAGATGGAAGCAACAGTTAATAGAGAAACAGAGGCTAATACTGTGATTGATTGACATTGGCAATAGTCGACAAACAAAAGTGATGAAACTGTACAAAACAATTCACAGTTTTTTCTTCAGCATTTCAAGGACATGACTTTGTTGCAACCGCTCTCTTTGAAAGTCAAACAGCATTTAAGTGGATTTCAACATTTAGTTGGGATCTAGCGTTTAAGACAGTCCACCAAAGCATAAGACTGTAGGGGTCGCACTGTGACCATTTCGGAACAAATAACGAGATTTTACACCAGGGTTTTTGAAAGTCCTCCTTTTTCCAAAAGAAAAAAGGCACCCGATGTCAAGAAGCGAAGTCTAAGGTGTGACAAGATGTCTTCTGTCGTCGTATTCACCATCTGTAGGTCTTTGAAGTATGTTGCCCCAAGCCAATATCCTGTTTCACCAAGGCCAATGGATATTTTTTTGGAGGGAAGGACTGGGGATGAGGTGGGGGAAACAAAATGGGGAAATATGCAGTCTAGAAATTTGGACAAATCCACCCCCCCCCAGCCTTCACTTCATGTCCACATCAAAGTCCAGCACCAGCAGCTTTGTCTCCTCAGTCCCATTCCTGCTTCCAACGGCACAAACAAGCTTTGTGTTGGATGCTCGGATTCGCCAAACGACACCTCCACTTCCTCCACTTTCCAACGTAACCAGGTTCCGAATAAACTCACCCGTTTTTAAGTCCCACAGTTTTACAGTCCCATCATCTGAGCTGGTAATTACAAAATTCTTGTTGAATTGTAAACAGGTCACAGCGCTTTGATGTTTGTTGGGACCTAGAAGAGTACATAACATTTAGCACATTTTGTTGCAAAGTAAGGGGAAAAACCCCTTCCAAAATCAATGTACACAAATATGGTTTAAACAAACATGTACAGAAAGTGGGACACTAACAGAAATCCCTTGGATTTATCCAGAGGGTTGCTTGCACCTTACATGATCCACAACTTAATTAGACTAGAAGCTGTCTAGTCGCATAAATCAAGTGGGCAGCATGGCAAATACTTTCTTCTTCTCTAAAAATAGCAGCATTCCGAGACAATGGGGCCATTGTTTCCTTGCAATTTCCCATCTAAACACACCATTCCCATTTTCTACATTGCAACTAGATTATCAGAGATGTCAGAATTACAGCAATTTTACAATGGTTATCGGACATTGAAATAAATGTTTAGAACCAAATGTTATTTTTAAAATGTTTTGTTGGGTATCCATAGCATAAAACAAGTTCAATTAGCTCCAACAATTTCCATCCCCTATGGGGCAGTACCAATTTCAGGGCACTGACCTGGATAAATGCCCCACTGTCCTTGTTCTGCAGGCAGTGGGGATAATGGGCAGGTTGAGGAGAGCCTTTGATCTCCTTGAAGTGGCCAATGGAGCTGCAAAACCAATGGAGGCCCTTGCAAGGTGGCTCTAAAGACCATGGCCCCACCACATCCCTTGCAACACTACCCCCACATGATTTGGATACCTGCAATGTTGGCGGGTATGAAATTGTGTACATACCGCAGCCAGTATGTGCAACTTTAGTAATAATGGTTATGAAGTAAGAGTCCTCACCTTGCAAAGTCTGTAAACACTGTCCTGTCTTAATGTCCCAGATTTTAACAGTAGAATCCGCATTTCCAGAGACCAGGATGTTATCTTTCAGCTCCATCCCGCTAGTTAATGACTGGTGCCCTGTTAGCGTGTGGATACAGTTCCCAGTCTCCACGTCCCAAACTCTGATTGAGGTATCCAAGGAGCCACTCACTACATGTATGCCATCAAACTGCAATCAAGATAAAAAAAAAAGGTTGTAAAATACAACATTCTGATGATAATTAACAGTTGTACTCATTAATCTTTGCACCCATTCAGGAGGAAAAGGGGGAGATGGACTGCACAAAAATTCTCATGGAAAGTGATGACAGTCGGCAGCAAGGGACAAGGTCATTCAATAATCTGTGAAACAGAGGCCCTTCCCAGAAATGCATACACAATAAAGTCAATATATAGACACACCGACACCTAGTGCTTACACAAAGTAAAGAATGGCTATTTAAAGAGGATGTACCAATTTGACACAAACTCCAGTGGGTTAAACAAATCTTAGCAGATCTGACATTTAAATTCTTTCCTCCAAAGTTTTAAATCACAAAAACCCAAACGTTTAAGACGGTTTCTCAGTCCAGGAAACTATCAATGCTTACATTTATGTCACATGGCAATTAGGTGTTCCCAGCAAATAATGAATAAATCAATATTTAACATCACAAGATAATTTCCAGGATATAGGGCTAACAGAGCTAACATGTTGGACCTGCTTGTTAAAGGAACTAGGAATCTCTATTTACATCCACTTAGAAGCAACTATCAATCTCAGTGCTAATTTATGTGTTCTGTCTATACTAGAACACCTCTCATTGTCAGGTGTTGATGGGAAAACTCCATCCAGTTTATTGACCAGACATTTCAGGAAAGCAGAGGCTCTACTAGTAAAGAAGTACCTTGAAGTTTGTTTCTTTAAACTGCATTATACACAGGTCCCCTTTGCAACCTTTGTATAATACAATCCTTATTAGAAGGAACAAAAAAAAGATGTGCGCTGGGCTCCTCATTTTTTGCTAGTAGCGATATTTTCACCACAGAGAAGAGACGGCAGTGACCATTGCCTACAGCCGCACTGGGATTTTACCTCTTAATAACGGAGTGCTTGGGCTACTCCCCTTCATTATTTGCGATTGCAATCCTTATTAGACTTGATTGAACAATGAAAGCTTAGCTTTCTAATTCTATAGACATAAACGCAGGTGTAAATCACTAAAATTGTTTAGAGCCTCCGATATATTTTCTTTCCCCTTTGTGCCCGTTACAGCAAAGCAAGCATATAAATCAATAAAAATGACACTGGTCTGGTTTTCTGATTTCTACATGATCAAATTATGCTAGGAGTAACCTTTACACATTAATAAGACAAAGCTGCTTCTAATTAGTGACCTACAATGTCAAAGCCAATCATTCTAAGAAATCCATAGCGTCTCCTGTCTGGAGGGTATTTTGCAGACAGAATAAAATGAGCAAAGAGCATGGCTTCAGTTCACACAATGCAGAGCTGGGAGCCCAGTAAATAGAAAGTGCTGGCCTACATAAACAAGAGAGAATATTGTGCATCCGTAGTAAGAGCTATCCTAAGACAGCTATGTGTGCGGCACATTAAAACACATGAGCAGTCTTGCTGATTTATGCCAAAGTGGAATTGCCGTAGTTGCTTGGTTCATGTCAGACAGTGCCTTGCACCTTACTAATTAGCACAGACTGGATGACAAAGTCGCTTAAGGTAAGCCTGACAAAGGATGATAGATTCTACCTTCAGATAATACTCAGTGCAGATTTGTTACTCATAAATATGGTCTTAAAAAATAAAAGTTACAAGAGCTTTGAATGAGCAACTGCAGATATAGCACGCAAATAAAAGAGCATAAGAGCGATTTTACACTTCTGTGTCAGGCTGTGGCATTTGTTCCATCAATTGGGGTTTATCTAATGTTGTGGAAATTGCTATTAAATATAGGTCTGCCTGGTTATCATTTTAGAAATAAATTCTATTAAAATGTGTATCTAAAAAATACATTGTAAGCGTGCAACAGCCAGGCACTTTTCTCCTTCTGTACCAGTAGCTTTTAAAATCTGTTTTTGTCAGTCCTATATATTGACAATTTTGTGTTATTTTTCCCTTCAATTCTGAAACAGCACGTCAGAAAGGGCTGGCGCTATTTAAACAAAATGCAATATATAGTGTAAAGAAGACTGTCATACCTGTAAGGAATAGACTCTGTTTGTGTGGCCTTGCAACGTGTGTAAACAGGTTTCGGTCTCTGGGTCCCATACTTTGACCATGAAATCATAAGCTCCACTAACAACTCGCCGGCCGTCGTACTGAACACATCGAACAGCTGCTACGTGCCCCATAAGAACATGCAAGCACTGGCCTGTTTCAATATCCCAAACCCGCAGCGTGGCGTCCCTTGATCCACTCACCACCCTGTTGAGGAGAGAATCAGAAGTAGGACCTGTTAGACATTTTAAGGCAATGCATACACACACCAAAACATACTAGGGTGATATTCAGTATATTTAATATATGGCTGAAATAAAATTGGGTTTTGGACTGCTTTAGAAAGAAGAGTTGTCTGTTTCACCTGTAAACGACAATAACCCACCAGTTCTACAATGACAGAAGCCTGGAAGATATGCCAGACCCAAAGTAGTCAAGGTTAGATAAACTGGTTAGAGCCTCCCTGCTCCATTACATGCTGTTACTCAGAAAGGCAGCCACGAGGTATCTGATCAGTAACTAGTCGTGTTACAGGGACGGCGAGTAAACAGAATGCTTTCGTGTTTAAGCAGTCTTCTCACATGGAAGCTGATGCAGTCAATTCAGTTTCCAGCCTCTAAAAACATGGCCAGTTAACACCTCAAAGGAAATTGGCAGGGAAAGCGTGATGTGAGAAACCAAAAAACAACAAGAGAAATACCACAAGATATCAAATGCTAAGTGGACTGAAGACGCGTTAAAAAAAATAAAATATATATATATATATATATATATATATATATATATATATATATATAAAAAAAAGATAAGGAGCCTGTAGAGGTGAAATGATGTCATAAGTGCACACCAACATGGCTAATCACACATCACCCATAATCCTCATGTTGAACACACAAAACGATTGTTACAAACTGACCTTTTTTCATGTAGGTGCATGCAGCGCACAGTGGAAGTATGCCCATACAGGGTATGTATACATTCCCCCGTCTCTGCATTCCAAACTTTTAACGTCCTGTCGGTAGATCCACTAATAATGATATTATCTCTCATCTGGGATGACCAGACTCCACCTGTGTGTCCAACAAGCGTCCTTAAACACTGCAATAAGGAAATAGAAGGCGATACATGTCAGAATGGTCAGATAAAAATGGATTTTAGTTTAACGCAACAATTTATATTGTAATCATTTACAGTATAAAGTCTTAAAAAAAAACCAAAAACAAACGTGATTCAGTGGTTTCACCACTCTGGGAGTGTATCTCAGCAAAGTGCAAGATGACTCGACTTGCATTTTTTTATTGTGATTACGGTTTCTATTGCTTTCGAGCACCTCCTCACATATTGTGTTGGGTACATGCCTTTTCCAGCCCGCTAACAGGATGTGTGCAAAGCCCTAACATACATCACTTTCCAACGCATCGCTGCAGCTTTATAGCAAATACTCACTGAACAAACACAATAAGAAGGGGTAGAAAGAACGGCATTGTGTTTAATGAGACAGATCTTTTAAAATACACTGGATTACATATTACATATTATCTCTATATTACAAGGAGATACAGGATTACCATATATTGTCAAATTACGTGCTATGTCTACAATGTGAATATAGATTGCAAGCTGTTTCTAGTTTTACTTATACCCGTCTACCATTAACCCAACACATTAACACTGCTGCGCATGGGAGTATCTTCTCTATTCAGATACATACTGGTATCCTGAGCTAGTGGGTATAGGATAAGGCTTTTGTATAGAAAATATAGTCAATGTAACACTAAGAACAGCAAATACAAAGTAATCTTTTCCCGCTACAAATAGATAAGTAAAAAGTACTGTAATTAACACTAGCACCACTACCAGTCGACAGGGCATGAAGCACACATTCCGTGACATTAACTCCGATCTTTATTTTAGGGACACGGCACGCACACCTCAACATCAGACTTGGGGAAAGTGATTTTAGAGGGTGGGATCGTGAACAAAGCTACTCTCTGCATTCTCAGTGTTAGCATGGGCATTCTTTCATGGGAAAGGCTTGCGTTGAAGAACTAGGAGTGTCCATATAGCACTTCTGCCCCCTAGGCACACATTAAGGACAAGCTGATTGATGGCTTAAAAAGTTAAACGACAAGTAGATTGTTTTTATGGAATATTTTAAATTTGTGGCCAGGTTGGTTAAACCAAAAGAAACCAGAAAAGCTGGTCAGGAATTAAATCAATGACATAAAAATATTAAGTGCTGCTATACAGCCAACAAATCCAAACGTGTAATTACACTCCAGTGTTATTGGGCTGTGGTTTAACGTCTATATGCTCATCCAGGGAAAGATGCTCCACACCTCACTGTTTTGTGAACAATACACAAGAGAAATTAACTACCCAGGAGTGAAACTGACTGCTTTTGACAAATGACATCAAACATAAAAAAACACCGGTTGCAGATGCGTTCCATGGTCCAGAAAAACATATGTGCAGCTCCCATACAAATCTATTTAAATGCCACATTCTAAAGCTAACAACCAAGGACTCTTCATCCACATTGAATAGATTTTGGGAGTATGTTTTATGTCTCATTACACATACACTGTAACAAAAAAAATAAAGTTGGATAGCCATATGCCTGACCAACTTCACCTCGCTGAAAAACTGTCCTAACCTGAAGTGATTTATAGACTCTGTACTAAGCTCAATTTAAAATACTTTCAACATAAAATGTGACTCTAGAAGAAACTCATGCCAAATCAAGTTTTGGCCACCCCGAGTACAAAGCTGATGGACATATAATACTGAAAACTAAATAATTAAATCTGTGGTTGGAGGCTAGCAAAATACAAAAAATGTTAAAAAAAGTATAGAAAACAAAACAAATATCTAACATATCCTTATCTAAGGAGTATAATAGGTTCTAGCCTACCATTTAATGGCCTGTGCATAATGTGGATACTTCTATAAAAGGATCTGCTTATTTTTAAGCAATTCCCATCAACTTCCTGTACTCTAATTTCATTAGATTAGTTTCAATACAAGAAAAAAGAACTGTAAACACAGCTTACCTTCCCAGTAACCGCTGACCATACTTTTAATGTGTTGTCATCAGAACCGCTTACTATTCGATTGCCACAGAACTGTAGACATGTGATCACATGATCATCGTGACCTTTAAGCACCTGGCAGGAAAAAGATATGGTGACTTTTTAAATAATATAAAATAATTTTTGGAATTCTGCAGTTCTAGTTTGCCATCACCAGCAATGCACAGCTTAATAAAGAGGTTGTATAAAATCCTAGGCTTTACCTTTGGAGATTTTAGTTCACCTCGTCGCCAGTTTGTATCTATCCTGTGCTGTCGAATGTATGCACTTTTCCACGGACTGTGTGTGAAGCCAGGTTTAAGAACCTTTCTTCTCTTTACATGTAAAGGCTCATCGATTCCTGAAAGTACAGGCGGCGTGTTAATACCAAGCAGAATTGCTGTGCTCCATGTGGAGATTTCAGGCTAATGTAAGGCCGGCAACCCTACGTTTAGATACCCACCATCTTCTTTGCATTTCTCTCGCCACAAAAGGTTGTCTTCAGCCAGGATCCTCCAGTACCGACAGGTTTGAGCTGCCTGTAGAAGATCCTTGGGTTCTAGGAATGAAAGAACGTACAGCGCCAACTGGAAAAGGCCATAAAAAAATGGATTAGTTCATCCACTTCAATATAAAAAGCTATTACTGAGGTAAAAACTAGCGTGTAAAAATGTGCTGTTACACACATCTATAAAAACTCAACTTTATAAGTTAAAACCTGCATTTTAAAAAATGGAGCAAGACATCATGTGAATCCGCGCAACAGGCAAAATGTGGTATGAAGCAAGTGTGTGAATATTAAATGTACTCAGTTTACCTTATAATTTTACAGCACTGCAGTATATATTATCATCATAAACGCCATTGCCGTCTAATGCTTAAATGTTTTTTACTCTTCAGCTTAGTAGCTCAGCGGAGGGGTCTCTCTCAGACCTTCTCTTCCACCAAGCCACTGTTGTCTACTTCCCGCTGCTTGCCGATAGATCCCCAGTGTACTCGGAGCAGCGGGGAGTAAGCAACAATGGCCAACTTTGAAAAGAAAGGCTCAGGCAGAGAACAGGACACAGAATGAGCTAAACGCAGCTCCACATAAACAAGACTGAGGGGAATGTGTCACCCGCTGAGACTAGTGTAGGTGGTGATAGAACCAGCAGGTTCGCTGGCACTTCCAAATGACAATGTAAGGCATTGTATAACTTGGCCTTGTGAAGGATCCTTCCCAGAAATCTACGACTATCAGAATCCTTCGTAACACAAGCTGCCCTTTTCTGCCCATGAGCTATAATGAAAACAGTCCTAACGTCAACCGGTTTTAATTGTTACGTTTTCTTCCTGCATTGGCAAAGTCTTCCACCTAGGATAATGTTTATGAGATGGCGTCCTCATACACTAAATCTTTTCTTGTAATCAAAATAAGGCTGATTTTTTCCGCCATTTTGTATTCTAGTCTGACACAGTGCGGATGGCCTCAGAATGATCACGCACAATGATATTATTGCGAGAAATAAGTCACTCGTGTTAAAACAGCATGTAAATAAATGTGGCATAATCAAGGTATCATTACCTCCTTAATTACAGAACACTTTGTTACAAGTTATACTTTGTATGGCACATTATACGCAGTGTTAAAAGACGGGTGCAGCTGGTGATGTATATAAGGACAGTATTAAAGTACACAGAGTTTTAACATATAGGTGGGCTAAGTAACGAGTCGAATTGCTTTCCTAACTTTTTTCATTGTTCTTGCACTAAAGTACACATTTCAGAGTGAAATTCTGCCAAACCATAGTAGGCTACAATCGTATCAATACTGGCAAGACAACAGGATTATGACATCTAACACACACATTCATATATACATACACATATACAGTAAATCATATATACGAGATCTAAAGCCTTGATTTCTCCAGGATTTGGGGCTAGGTCCCCTGGTGTGCCTCCTGCTGCTTTGACATGACTGTTTAAATGCCTCTCTGTTGTTCAGACACCAATATATGTATTCCAGCATGGAGCCCCGTGCCAGATTGCAACTAACAGCTGGCTCTGCTAAATGAGAAACATCAAATCAGGGAGGAAACGACATTTCTAATTGTAGATCTCTAAAGGCAGGGTCCTCCAAATGCTTAAATTAAACTTATTACTACAACAGCCTAACATACCCATGGATTATGCTTGTTCCCTCCTGAAAAGCCCCCGTCAATGCTGGGGAATCACCGCGGATGGCATTTTTTAGTAATGAAACAGGCTTTGCAAAAAGGTCAAAAGTGTTTTGATGGTAGGGAGATAATTACATTTCCTTAAATTAAGAAATACAACTTCTATCATAAGAAAGAACAGCAGCAAATTAGAGCTGAATAGGCTTCATACAGAGACTGTCTTCCACAGTCCGTTAGGTGCAACGGCTAATATTCTCCACTGTCCATTGTGTGAACATTTCATAAACCATCCTGCTTGCTTTTCAATCAACACCACGAATCCATCTGCAGCATCTCTAACTGCTCGTCCTCCACACAGACACAAAAACAGTCATGCAATAAGGTCACTCCACTTCACCTGAGGGACATCTGTTTGTATTGCTTACATCCCGTCAATACACACACAAAACGCCAATGAAAACTACTTCAAAGAGAGGAAAACACATTCTGCCTAGCAATCTGTAAAGGGCATTTAATCAGATTTTATATCAAAAGGCTGCACCAAAGTGACTTTCCATGTATTCATTTATATGCAAAGTACAATGTGGCCGCCTGCTTACGTCAAGGATCAACCTCTGAGCCGATGTACAGTCTGTTTTTCTTTTTAAATATTAGCTGTATGACACGCGGTATAAAATCCCACACTTGTGAGTCTACAGTCTATGAGTCATGTTCTTGTAAAACATTTGGCTTTGTGGGCAGTGATGCTGCCAATTAGCCGATGTGCTGTGCACAAAGGTCATTTTCATGGGAAGGGGCAAATTTTACTAGAACTAAGTAGCTTTCATGCCTCTAGTCTAGTTAAAAAAACCTACAGCGCAGTTTAATATACATTCTTCTTTAATGGGGGGTCTCCAACATAATTCAAATAATTAGTATGCCAGATGTGAGAACAGAGGAAAGTTAGCAAACGCCAATACAGAAAGGGGGCCAGTTCCGGAAGCCAATGACCTAAAAGATGGAACTGAACTCCCTTTTAACTTTTCCTTTAGAGGTTACTAAACTTTTTTTTTTTTTTTTTTAATTTGTTTAATGAGTGTTCACCTCTTCATCACCCATGGTGTAACACGACAGAGGTCATCGTAAGCAGTCATCTTGGCTTTTTAATGATATACATGAGTGGGTACTACCATTAGAGAGTACAGAGTACAGAATCAGTTTGTAGCTGCTTGTGGCAGTAAAGAATAGGGGTACCTACAGTGCAATAATTGAGTACGAGTAAACCCTGACATGGGATAATATGGCTCCATAGTGATAACGCGCATGCACACCACAGCATGGCCAGGAATTTGGCAGTAAATATTATATTAAATACAGAGGGGAGCGCCTGTATTATGTCAATGAAACAAATTTATCGTTCCTTTAAATGGTACTTACTATAATTACACTGTGTATTACAGTCTGTATAATAGACCAGGCAACTGAGTTGTTTAAAAATATATATATAATTTGTTAATTTACATGAATTCTCTGGATACCTGGAAACTACTATTCTCATAAACAGCAGTGCGTTTCCAAGTAAAGATCAAAAAAGGAACACCACCATCAACAATTCTCTGTGAGGATGCCATCACATGACAGTTAACGCCAGCATTTTACTTTGTATGTTTAGAACCTCAACATAGCAACAGCTGACAGTTTACTGATTATTGGAAAAGACACTGATGACACAAAGCTATCCATGGAATTACTGCATTAGCTCTCCCCTCTGATAGACTGCAACGGTTGCTTTACTTAAATCTTGCAGATCTTTCACACAGAAGAGATACCAGCTTTGCTGCTGGCCAAAATGCCTGCAATGCAGTGTGGATCAATGTATTCTGTATGGGGAGAGGGTATGCATGAATTAAAGCTTCATGTTGCAGCAGTACGGTGAATCTGTGGTTTGCAGTGTATGATAAAGAATGTACATAATTTCAAACATCCTCGCCGATGGCTTCTCATACTACATCCCTAAGGCTCTGAAACAACCGCTTTTAAAAATTCCATCTTTGGCAAATTCTTAATTTCAGTTCATTTTGTTTCAACAGCCTGCATGAAATCATTAATATCCTTTTCATCTGCATTCAGGACCCATGACTTAGTACAATTGGCATGCCATAAGTACACATTAATATAAGAATACAATATTAAGTCATGGAAAAGTGTCTGCTTGTTTTACTCTAACAGCAATTAATACAGCAAAAAACTTAACTGAAGACTTAAAGATGGAAGCAAAGATGGAAGCAAAGTATATTTCGGCAGATTACAGCTAACAAGGCTCACCTCTTTCGGTAGCAAAGAAATAAAATCCCGTTGGAATTGGGGCTCAATCACTTGCATCATATGCTTTACTTGGGTGGGTTCACAACTGTCAATAAGTTCATCTAAAGCCAAAAGCTTTTCTGGTCCACTCCAGCTCTGCAAAACAAAGAAGAAAAACACATTAAAAAAGGAAAATGTATATCAGACAGCTCATGGGAAAAAAATCTTGCCCCAAGAGCAAGCATTCCTAAAAAACCAAACCAAGTGGTAATTTAGAGTTACTCATTCCACCAGACAGTGAAATAAAATGTTAATGAAGAGCTTAAAACATTGCGTGACCAGCCATGGATGGAGAGCTGTATGCCAAAGCATCAGAGGAGCTGGGGCCCAACACTGATCTTAAACATGACCGGAGGAAACACTGCCCTGATTATATATATATATATATATATATATATATATAAAGCCCAACGAAAAGAGGTTAAGTTAGTAGCTCCCCACATACTCCTGTTATATGACAGCCCAGATCACTCAGATCTAATATAATACGGTTACAGTAAAAGTGCTTGGGCCAGCTTAACTCGCTTTGAGGGATAATAGGACACTGAGAAAAGACGTTTTGATCTTCACTTTGGTGCCCGGTTAAACGATAGGATTTCTGATCATGTATACAAGCCTACACACTGATATCAAGACTGGACAGCCGCTGCGGATAGCTGCAGCCTCCTGCTACCACATTATACAGATCTTTAATAACAATGCCCTTACTACTGGACGGCAAGACAAATTCATCCAGGTTACATGTAAATTGTATTAAGACTGAACGTTGTTAGCCAATTTGTTTCCGGGGGATGAACCCCACTAACACTGCACTATAACATGATACCATTATCACTGATAAATCAGCTAAATCTATACAAAAAGGTATAATGTAAAGTTAAATGCAGCTGAAGAGGAAGCCTCCTACAATACCAGAGGCACAGGAACCATCGGTGTATTGGGAACCGACTATGGAGGACTCGTTCAGAGCTCCAGCTACCCGACTTGTGATTTTTCAGACACTGATGGTCTAACCCATCACTTATTGGTAGCCTGCATTTTATTTCCTACACTAATGCCATTTAAAGTGCACCTTATGACAAATGCTGAATGCCAATAGACTGTACCTGCGGCTATTATTGTCGCCGAGTCCCAGAAGTATTTTTCTCATAATGCCCAAACAATAAAAGTAAGAAGCACGCAAGATTTTCTTGGAAGCCTTTATATTGGTTTTGTAATAACATCAGCTTAAGTAATGAAATCCATTAAAAGCTTTAATATCACAGAAGAACGGAATGAGGAATTAGTTAACCACGATGGGTGTGTGTATCTATAGTATATGTAATTTAATATTTATATATTCTATGTGCGTATATTGATATTATACACAGAGGTATATCGATAGAGGTAAAACACAGTATGCAAATCAGGACATGTAATCAACAAAGATTACTCTATTTCTTACCCAAACATGGGACAAATGATTGTTTGAACAGATTAAATCACACATGCAGGATTCAAAAGACAAACTATACCTTTCGCTAGCTGAAATTTACATTTGCTCTAAAGTAATTACACAGAAAGAGAAGGCTTTCCGTAAACAAGAGAAATGTTCCTAGAATTTCACCGTTTAAAGCCAGGGTACAAAGCGTGTAGTTCGCCTGTTAATGGCTGTAGCCTGACTGTGCAGATAGGGACTGCTCTGTTCTCTCCCACACAATTATCACATACCATGTGCGGCGGAGCCAACCGGAGTACACAAAGGTTCAGACGCACGCGCCTTGGTTCTGGCAATTATCGCTGCATAAGGAGGGATAAGCATCATCTGTTGACTAATTTTTGGTGCGTCAAAAAAAAAATCAGACCGCAAAGAGCAGCTGTTCACAAAATTGAAATACGGAGTTTCTTTACGCGATAACCTGATAAAAAAAAATGATGTAACTACAAGTGTTCTTACCTAAATTTTAGCTCTGTTTTATTCCTGCCATCAGCTATTTTGTCTTATTATTTGTACCCCCCGGGATTCCCTTTTACCCCACAGATCATCTACCTCTTGTGAGGTCTGCAATGGCTGGAACCAAAGTCTCATGTTACACACTGATAACATGGAGAGACCTTGACTAATACAGTCCCAGTTATTTTCCCAACTATATATATAGCAGCCATGCTGAAATAGCTGGACCCCGGAGCACACGAGAGCGATCCAACGCTGCAAACGTAGGACTTCTCCCTGCATACATTCCACATCAAATCAGGTTTCAAGGACCAGAGGTACAATGCAGAGTTCAGTAGAATTGGTCTGGAGTGGTGGAGTACCGCTGTACTTCCATTATCTTATCACTGTGCCAAAAGTCCATTACATTAAGTGGACACCTCTGCTAGCAGCAATAATAAACACTTCATTCTAATGCAGCTTCAGTTCTATGGAAAGGTCACTGAAAGTTTAGCACAGCGACCCATGTAATAAACTGTAACAGAAATAGTTCTCTCAATACGCTCTGCCCACATCATAGTCTGTATAACTACAATTACATTTATTGGACCCCAAGGTGCTTCACACACAATACAATGCAATCTTCCACTAAAGACTGTGGTGAAAAGGGCTGCTTCACAGTGTATGTTTACAATTTTTTTTTTTTTGTGTGGCAAAATAAATTAAGATTCAATCTGGATAAATGTTGCTTAAATGGAGAATTAGTTTTGTTATTGTGAAACATCATAGGGCAATTCTGATGTAAAGCTCAAGGAATGGACTCATCACAACAAAACAATGGTTGCTGCTTGGACCATACCATTGAAAACCATCACTTTTATACATAGTCCCCATAGGGTGTTATTTCAGAACATATGATAAAAGAGCTATTTAAATAATCTTAATAGATTATGAGCAAATACTAATGGGGGGAAAAGCAGCAGGCAAGGCCCACAAATGAATGACCTGGGACCACGGCAGCATTGCCGCAACTAATGGAATAACACAGTTCTGTATGGGCCACATTTCTCATTTGGTCCAATATCTATAATAAGACCATTTTGAAAATAATCATCAGCTATGTGCTGTATGTTTTACTCAAATTCAGATTCTAGACAATTATAAAATGCTTAGTTTTGTTTAGAAGCCAAAAATGAAGTGCGTAATCATGATAGGCACTAGATGGGAAATTTAAGGCCAGGGTCTCTATCGGCCCTGTACCAAAGTCCACTTCCTTTACTCAGATTTCACAAGAGGAGTTCTGTGGCTAATATTTAAAAAATGGAAGCGTCCACAAATAAACTGCATTAAAAAAGGGATGATTAAAATGAACAGATACGATTTGTAAAAAATGCTCGCTTTGTTTACCTTTTTAGAGAATGTTACTATTTTGTGTATCAATCTTTAAGTAACAACCCCCCCAAGTCAAACCTACATCATTAAAGCAAAACACTAGCATTTGATTTAAAAGCCGGTGGCAGGAAAGCCCCAGGGCTACTTCACTTCTGGATTTGCTGCTAGATCATGTATGTGTGATAGATATTATATATATATATATATATACTATATATATATATATATATATATATAACACACATACATACACACAGAGTGATATTCTATTAAGTGTCATCTGTGCCAACAGAATGGTGACAATAACTTACATCAGCACAGGCTAAACAGTTTGAGTGCCACATAGGCAACACATCTTCCACTGGATCAAAAGCCTTCAATGGACTTCAACCACCCTTGTGGCTTTTTTAAATGTATTATCACTCATATGCTCCTTATAAAGCTCTGTTTTGGAGACATTAAAAGAAGGGCCTATTTCAGCCCAAGGTAGTCGTGATTGGGCTATCAGCTAGCATTATCTATTTTCTGTCCATAAGTTCTTTACCTTCTCCTCACCCACCCAAGCAACAATGCCTGAATTAAACAATCAGAAACTTATCAGGCAGAGAAAAAATAATGGGAAAATGTATGTTGGCTTATTTTGAGCTGTAAAATGTGGGATTTCGGAAAAACACAAGAAAGCAAATATAAACCATAAGAGGATGGCAAGCTTGTCTGATAATAGAAGTTAACTGGTGGTGGACACTTGCAATGAAGTCTTGGTTCCATACACAAACTTTAAGAATAACTGATTATTTTTATTTTTTTTGCCAAAATTGTTCCTTTTCCATTGAGCCTGTCTCATCAAAGGGATTTCATTTTTATGCAAACACGAATTCAAATAGGAGAGACCATAAACATTAGATGAGGGCAAACTGGTTTAGGTGCAGCTTTGTGGCTTACGGAAAGAAAGGCAACAAAATGAGACTAAACACAGCAGACAATTTGTAACATAAGCCAAACTATAATAGGACAATAGCCACGTTCTTTCAGAAGTTAGCCAGACTTAGACAGGTACAGAATCTAAGGGATAGAGAGGAAGCATCGCCAGCATTAACAGGGTTAGTGCTTTATTTAGTGAAAATCCTTCATGAAGAGCACATCCTTGGTTTTTTATCTTTAAATGGGCAGTAATGTCATGGATTAATGGCAATACCATTTTAAAGTGACAGACTTATTCTTTTACCAAGGTTTACTGACAAATGCTTAAATGGAGCTATAATATTCTCTGCAACGATCAGCCCTGCAAGGTAGCATTTAAACCGAGCCTTCTGATATTACCGACTCAGCTTAATTCAATTAAAAGCATTGCTATGACACAAAGAGCATACAGCCCCTCTATGATCTAAGGATGCAAGTTCCTCTTAGCTTATGTATGGATATATATATATATATATATATATATAAAACAAAAACATACAAGTGTCTGTTAATGGCGGTATACATCCACTTAAATCAAAATAATCAGTCAGTACAGATACAGCATTAGCTTACGACACTGATGTAGTGCAGCACAGAACACAAGTGGGTTTAATATCTATAGAATGGCGATCATTTGGTTGATATTCCATACCCAACACCACACTGAGTTTTTGGTAATGCTAATTAAGGCAATATCCTTAATTACACAGAGGGGCCTATAGGGTGATTAAGACTGATCCATTCTACTGTTTAGAAAAAAAGCATTGGAAGCCTGCCTAGTAGAATGGGTTGGGGGTACCGTGGCTCACACACATACATGTGTTTTGAATCAATGATCTCATTTTGTAAAGCTTTTTAAGTGATAGAAGCAATAAAAAAGCATGGCAGAAGTTACCTTCTGTTCTGAAATGTGATTATACCAAGGCTTTTTGATATAATCACCCTAGAGAAGCTGTATTAAATTCTATAACAAATGGCTTTTGATTACACAGGACCATTCTAATCAATGTAGGCTACAAAAATGTAAAATTATGAAAACAGATCTACGTGACACAAGATATATAGGAGTACACTTGAAGCTGGATATTGTAAAAAAGTATGCAATAATACCCACTGAATGAGGTCATTATTATGCACTTGGGTATTAAGACCATAATCCCTATTTTTTGTAGAGGAAACCATTTAAAAGCAACCATCAGAACTTTTATGCAGAACATTTCCCACCTTGCAATTGTGTGGAGGGGTTCATCACAATATACCCTATGCATTTGCCTCTTTCCCTGCGGCCCCCAACTCTTTGCATTCAAAGCCATCTTCTGCTGGCCAAGGTGTACGTGAAATATACTGACCCCCAGCCCCATCGGTAGGACTGCATAGGGCACTGGAGCACTCCTTTAAACATATAATAAGGAACGGGTTCTCTCAGGTTTTTGTCATTTTAACATACACAGCAATTGGTTTTCAAACTTCCTAATTTTAGATTATTATTATTATTGTTTGTAATCTCAGTTATGGGGTCATCCAGTGTCATAATTTAAGGATATCCAGGAAAATAAGAGTGAAATAAATGGTTCAGTAATTTAAGTAACCTGCGGTCACACAGGGATATTTTTAATGAGCTTGCTCATGGGGGTTTTACAGGACCTGTGCACTTTTCTACTGTAAGAAGAGTTACTATTATCCTTAATTTATAGCTCATCTAGCCTGTCACAACTCATTGTGACAGAGTCCTGTTCCAGCACTTAGCATAATGTATCCCCATACAACAATTTCACAATTAGAGCCACTGCGGATCAGCATGATCCTTTGGAAAGGTTGTTCCATCACAAACTTCCACCGTTTAAATCCAAATCACGTTGTCTTATCTAATCAATTTGCATACTAGAGCTCCACCAAATTGACCCGACTGAATGGGAGCCTGTAATTATAGCTGGGAAGAGGGAGTGGAGATGATGGCGAATGCCTTGATGCAGTGTAACGGTAAAGGACAATTCATGCATATTAACACAGTGGAGCTCTGCTGATAGGTAGCGCAGAATGGCGACGCTGCAGCTCCCCCGGAAAGAGCCAAGAAGCACCTGGTACGTCGCCCAGATGCTTTGGATAATTACCTGAATACCCCTCCCTACACACTGCATGTTGGGACTTGACAAGCTAAACCATTCATCCACAGCACAGCTTCCCATTTATTCTCCAAACCTACACTTTCCCAAGAGAAACCCAGCTGTACCACCAGACAAAACAATACCTACGGTTTGTTTTAAAGTGATTGGAAATCCAATAGAGATGAAAGACATTACATAAACTGTCCAATCACGCTGCTTCGGGTCAGAAAGTACTCGTTCATATAGTCCAATTGCAACATCATGTAGAAATCTCTCTACCACTTCCCATGCCTTGCCCTGTTTTAGATACCCCAATGGAATTCTCGTGACCGAGAAACAAACCTTCATTCAATACCTCCAAGGTGGTTGCACTGGGTCTACAAACAAAAAAAATTTAAACCGAGGCAACTTATTGAATTAGAGAGAATTTTTTGAGACTTTTTACATTATATGTGTGGGTGTTTGCTATATCGAGGCATGGGCTGTGGGTTTACATAAGCCTGCAGGTAGCATCTACTAAGAAGTCAACTGATGAGCCTTGAACCTCTTGCACACTAACAAGTCATGGTCTTGCTTTGCTAGCAGGTAACAGGGTACGTTGTCCACACAAGATACATATTGCTCTAAAGAAGTATAAAGCTTCTGTGTTGTGACACAAATGTCTCCACGGTTTGCAATTCTGCCGTGACCTTCTGTGCCGACTGCTCCCAGTGAAAAGTACAGAGTTGTTTGCTTTCATTCAGTTTACAAAAGGAGTGCAGTGCTGAGCTGCTGGCTCAAACGCTGGACGTGGAAACTACTGAAGCAGAAACTAAGGGAACATACAATCCAATGAGAACAATGTGTCCATTTTAGCCCCACCAGCACAAAAGACACACTGTCAGTTGTATGTCCCATGCAGTAAATAAACTGAGACAAGCAGATGACAAACAGCGACCAGCATAAGAGCTTCTTCCAGACTCATGTACAGAATTGCTGCACCCAACAAGTTAAATGCTTAAACATAATGGCAACAAACATTACTTAGGTCGGGGCAAAAAGCACTACAACCCTCAAACTGCCACAATGTGGGCATTAGTGAAGCAAGCAACCAAAATGTATTGTCCTTTTTCATAATTTAGATCTGCAGTATGAGTTTCATGCTGCACACCATACATTGGTTTGGTTTCAGAGATACTCAATAGCTTTTTTTTGTTTGTTTTGAATCAATGCAGGAAAAGATGTTATGTCACAAGTGTTAGGGACCTCAGAGGGCTCTTGATCAAACAGAATCTTAGGAAGACATTTCTGAGGTCTCAAAAGTTGTGTCTTTGATATTGGCACAAAAAAGGCATCAACTTAAACTAAACATTTCACCAGTTTAATTGATACAACGAAAACACAATCATTCCAAGTATACAGCTTTATGTAGAGAAGACATGTAGAGGCACGAGCAGACACTGTCCCATTGAAAAGCTGAAATCTTTAATACAATGTTCATCTTCTTCTCTGTCATTTTTAATAGAATATTCCAAGGAGGATCCAAAACATTTTGCTTTTTTCACTTTGTTATTACGCACAAGCTATATTCCCATATAAAAGTAAACAGTGAAAATGCAGCATCACTTCACCGAAGCCACCAGAAGGATAGTGGGTGTCACCAATCTGTAATATTAATCACTACATTTTTTTTTTATCCAAGCAAGTCATCTCTAGCCAAGAGCTTTGGAAATGAATAGGTACCTGGAACATTTTTAGCCATTCCTGGAGGCCTGTGGGAGGCTGTACTGACGTAATGCGACGTCGCTGTTGACCCTGGCCGTTCGCTGCCCTTAGGTCCCCAAATGTGGTAGGTGTTGCTGAACATGGCACAAGACCTGTTGTACTATAACAAAACAAAGCAGATAATATCTAGAATTAAAACTTGAATATCATGTATATCCTATATTTCAACAACATAGGCATAATATTTGAGATATATACAATGTTTTAAACCAGTTCACTTATGATCACCCCTTTATCCAGTCTGATGGTGGATACCTTATTGGACAGATACTGCTCAAGCTGTCACTCAAAATTGGGGCACTTGGCCACACGCTTCTCAAGCATGTAATCAATTTCTCAGACACGTACATTTCTAGCAAACATTCCCAGTGGGCATGTACTGTATCCCTCACTAATTTAACACCCTGCCCTCGAGAGCAGCAGAGGCTTGCGGTCTAATGAGCAATAGTTTTTCATTATCTAAAAGGGGTTAACAGTTCATTCATTTCCTAGTCGCTGCTACATGGAGCTCAGTGGAATGATTATTACAATTTAGTGATGTGACCAAGAAGAGGGGGAATCATGACTCAGTCATATTTATATGTAAAACATGTTAAATACACATTTCTGTTGAACAGTTGGCATTCTACTTGGCTTGTACCACAAGCTATATTGATTACATCATGCCGTTACATCACAAGGTTCTTTAAAACCCTGGAACCACTATGGGAACTTAATTTTTTTTAAAACTCTTGGTCTTTAAGTTTCTGACAATTACCACTATTGGGAGCTCTTAAAGACAGGAAATCCCATTGATGACATTTAAAGCTTTATGCTTCCATTAAAATAATAGCTTTGCATTTCTACACCTTTCACAATTTGGAAGACTTCTGGGTCCACTAAGACCAATAAAAGAGCTCATGGCTTAATCTCTGTGTGAAAGCATTAATGAATTATGCCAAACGGATTGATGCTTTGGGGGATATGGGGTCTGGTCACGTTCAGGTATAAACCCCATGTTTATATGTTCTTCATACATAATGATATGTCCACTTAAATTGTGGGAAAACAGGGAACTGGAACAACTAAATACCCTATTTATCCACCTATTTAACGTTATGTAGCAGTTAGAAGAGCTAGATATAATAACTTGTGTGTAACCACCATATTTGAACATGCCAAATCCTGGAGCTGTGCGGTCATACACACTCTGAGAAGAGATTAAATGACTTTAGAGGACATGCGTATGAACGGGGTAAATTGCACTGAAGTAGAGCTTCTAGTCCTTGTAAATGCGGCTAAGGAAAAAACCTTATTGGGGTTTCCTGATCATTTGTTGACAAGCATTATGATGTTGCTCTCCAATCTCAAAAGGGTTTCTTCCACAGGTCTCCAAAAAGCATAGGCTGGTTGGTTTCCACCTCTGTGGTGGGATTTTCAGTAGAAGATTTGAGTGATTTTAAGGTCTTCCACAATCTGTAAATTAAACACCTTCAACCAATAGCCATTTTAGCAACAACAGGTTTTATTAGTAATGTAAGGATTGCAGCAGACCGTCTCACTCTTTGGCACTAGATCTACTTGGCTGGCCACAAATATAAGGTCTTTGAGTTCCATACATTAAGTGTATTAAATCATATTTCACTTAACGGTCAATGCCCATATGAGGAAGATGTAAATCAGTTACCAATACCTCGTTCAGTGCTTCAGAATTGTCTAGGAAAGCTCAATTCTACATATTAATTTACTGTTCAGAAGATGGAGGGGCACACAAAGCCAAGTGAGACACATTGATCAATTCCAAGCACAACAAACAGTTGCTTCAGTTCTCACAAGCATACGCAGGGGGTGTTCAAGTGATTTAATGGGTGGGGGTGGCATATCAAAGCGAAGTGTTCTTTTTTCCTCCACGGCAACGGCTGCTTAAATCTTGGGGGGGGGGAAACATGGATTTTCATCAGAGCCACCAATTAATCTGCTGTTATTCACGACTAAAAACTACCCTCTGGAGTAGCAATGAAAGCAAAGCTGTGTTCAAATTAGAGAAGAGGATCGGCAGCTGGTGAGACAGGATGTACACTCCAGTCATGACCAAAGGAGCCATTATTGAATTTAATTACCTTGTGTACTCTGAGCCTTTGCAGGGCTTCTTTCCCAAAGAGAAAGAACGGACCTCGGATCCATGGTCCAACTTTCTCTTCATCTGGAAAAAAGAAACAATGCATAAAACAGTGTGCCTGAGGACAGTTGAGTGATAACCTGGTTAAATAATAATGGCTTGCAATCGTGGAATAATCAGGGACACAAAGGTGCAAGGCAGAGCAAAACACATAATGAAAGATGGAGAAGCATTCTACCAGCAAACAGATGGGACAGCTACATTTTAGCAATGCATTGAACTAGGCATTCGCGTGGATTCCCCGGGGGATCCTATAATGCAACAACCCAATTAATCTAACACATAAAATATACAAAGTGGTGATTAGAAAGGGCACAACATGGTTTTTCATTACAATTTAGTATTGAAATCTCCTATATCATACAACATAAGGGGGTGGTTTCATACAATGTGTTTATGGCACTAAGTTGATTTAACGCAAGCCTTAGCGTGTCTATACCCAGTGCATCTAACCAAATAATATTCTCGGCCAATAACTAGAGTTTCAATGTTATTTCTTGTTATAGCACGATCAGTTGGCAGCTAGGTTGGCTAGAAATGATAGGAATTGCACCTACTAGAGTAAAGCACTGCACAACCTGTTGCTTTCTAACACCCCGTGTGTTAACGTCTTTTAAGTGGTAAACAAAATGCAGGCACTCATGTTTGCTAAGATATACGGACGTCTTGCATGTAAGAGGGCTGCAATTTAACCGTGTTCATAAGCTTTAAAAGACCTGTTGAGTCGCATGCCCTCGAGCTTAAAATTCTTTGTAGGAATCTCCGAGTTTGCAAAATGAATGAATTTCAATTTAAGAAAAAGAAGAAAAAAAAACAGTAAAATGCTTATCTTTTAGCATTTTGTAATAAACTGCTCCAAAGTCTCACAATTAGTCACGCTCTGCCAACATGAGGTTCCCTTACGAAGAAAATAAGAATCTTGTTTTACAATTAAATATCATCATCCATTTTAACATGAAAAATGATTTAGTAATGAGCGCTTACTCGGTTAGAAATGTGACCCTGGATTGCCACTCTGCATGGTAATCACATAGAGTCGTTAATTACAAGTGATTAACACAACGATCTGGTAAGATGAAATCAAGGACCCAAGTCACCCTGTAAAACGCTAAGCGAGTTTAACAAGATGTATCATATATTTAGGGAAGGGAACAAAGCGTAGTGATGGGATTAGTACTCATTCATCACACAAGTACTGATTAATATAGAATTCCCTTTCAGAAAAGTCCTTTTGATCCCATCACTTTTAACCCCTCGTGTGTCTGAAGGTTATGCGAAAGGTTAATGTGTTTCAGAATGACAAGCGGTGGTTGTGCAGGGAGAGGAAGGGTTATTAGAGTAACAACACTGGTAACAGGCATTTAATTATTAACCACAAACCACAACTTATTGAAAAAGACCCAGAACACACAGGTCATCTAAACATCATCTTATTATACGACTTGTGTCAATAGTTGCAGAACGTGGCCATCAAAGTTAATCTATGGATAGCACAAAAATGGCACAATTTATATTCGCTATCAAACACGGTCATCAGACTAACTAATGCAGATACGTCACAAAATCGGCATTTATTTATAATATCCAATATCTTAATATTACTCAAAATCCCACTAAGGGATCCATTTGAAGCCAAAATGACAATACTAGTTCTTTACGATAGAGCTTCAGGGGTCACCGGGATACCAGCTTTTGACAACCTTTCCCAAACACAAGTTACAAGATGGGATACGCTGTAATGGGGATTCAGATACTTCTAGCGGTGATGGGGTTAAACGGCGGTCTAATCACATCAATAAAGTGTTCCCATTTTCCTTTAAATGTGAGAAATCTCTTATTTTAACCTTGTCAGGAATCCCAGAAACTTGTGGGGAGATGGTCTGATAGACGGGTCCAATAGACCGGACATTGGCACGCATCACACACTCGTAAAGTATACTTTATATTATAAATCAGTTATTCACGCACGATCACGTTGTTTAGACGCGTAGAACGCCGCAGGGGTATATAAAAAAAAAAAGACGGAATCGGGGTGCAGCTGGAGGGGGGCACACAGTGTTTGGGTATGAGAGGCAAACTAGTGGTGTAACCCACCGCGGGGCGCAGGCTGGGGCTGGTAGCTGGCACGCTCTGGGTTTGCCATCTGCAGGACCAGGAGGGGAGGATGCTGTGCCCTTATCACCTTCCCCTGCATCCCTGTCCTCCATCCCCACATCCAATCCAGACTCACTGGAGCAGTGTGTGTGTCGGTAACCGGGGTGGGCAGCCAACCTCAGTACTTACTTTGTAGAAGATCATTTTTAAAGTGCCGTAGAAGCCCATGATTGCCGGTTTCCGCGGGTCTCCCACTTATATCCCCGTTTAGTGGCTACCGGATGGCCGGACAGCGCGCCCGTGCGATGACACGATCCCCTCTGCAGGTCGGTATGTCACGCAGTCTGATGCGGACATGCTCGGGCACGTCAGGCGGGGAAGGAAGGAGGCGGACGGTGCGAACTCCAGACAGCAGCGCAGGAGGCTTCCCGACACGCAGCCAGCAGCAGCCCTACTGAGAACAACTCCGAGCAGAACAAACCAGCCTGGGAACTGGGGAGGGGCGATCCCGGCCAAACCCTCCGCTGCACTGATTTTCCAAAGCGCCACAGACGGCGGATCGGATTCCACGCCCCCTCCTTCAGGGAGTAGCGATGGTGCAGTCTGGGATCGAGCTTCAGCTACACAGCCCACACATCAATTATATGGAGATTCGGGGAGCAGGGGGGAGAGAGATGCTCCCTCCCCACCGTACACTCGCCTGGGGGAACTAGTCCCCAATTAACCCTTCCACAACAAAGGGATGAGTATTCCCTGCACCTGGGGGCAAAAGGGGATGAGGACTGATAGCCGGTGTATGGATGGCCCCCCTTCCTGACCGTATAAGTTTACCCGGGTGACACGGTGTAGCGGCACTCGCGCCCAGCAAAGCAGCCGATCGCTTTCCTATCTATAGGTGCCCCGCTCATGTATGTAAAGCGAGTACGCGCACTGTATATGAGCCTGTGTGAGCTCAGCAGCCCCCTGTCATACCGAATCCACGCCAGCTGCTCTGTATGCCGAGCACTAGCCCTGTGCCAGCCCTATACCCCCGGTACAGCCGCTCTGCGAGAATGCCACGCAATCTGTACTACAGGCATGTAAACGACACGCCATGTACACGTGTGCCCAAGCACGATCATGTAGGACACTGAAAGTGCATACAAGTTCATACATGTGTGATGACCCCGCAGCACGGAGCGGATGCCAGCTCTCTTGTTGCATAGTTACCGCTTTACACCCCTGTATTCACATACCGCACAGGCAGCAGATGGGCTGCGGCGTACATGGTAGCTACCGGGCTGCGCTGATTGAGGTGACCCGAGCAGCAGATCATCTCCACCAATCACTTTCTTGCAACAAGTTACAGTCGGCTTCTACCGAGAAGTCATCGCAGCTAATACTTTCCATGTGGGCTGGTCAGGCTTCACACTGGTAGCCATTCCTCTAATAGCGCATCGCCATTCTGTGGGTGGCTGACCTGTGCCTGCCAAAGGTCAAAGAGTTCTGGGGGGATTTAAATTCTTTTTTTGCCAATTAATTTTCAGTACTGAAAAGCTGTTTTTACTTAAACATCGGAGCAACTTTAAGTTACTAATCGACAGGATGCTTAAGATGACAAATCCTATTTTAAAGCCACACTTTCCTTTAACTAAACATTTCCTACAAATAATCCCTGGCCAAGGTGTAATCTCACTGATTTACAAACTACTGGGGCTTTTATTGATTAAATTCAACAAAAATGTGTATGTGTGACGTTATATAAACTACACTTTATCTTAGCTGATGGAAATAGGGCAGGACAATGTAAAGCTGGATTGCCAATACTGAAGGGCTATGGTATTAAAGGATATCCAGCTGTCTCAATCAGTCCTTCGTCTGGTCTTAGATTTAACATATAATCCACCAAATTAGTGCTGTCCATTATTTTGTGAAAATAAAATATCTGTGACACTTCAGGACCTCTGGTGTAGGCATCATGAATGCCATGAACAGAACCGCCAATAGGATATGGGGGCTTTAGAGTCTACTTTCTCATTGCAGCTATGAACTATCGCTCATCACTTGCACCTCTGTGAAACAATTACAAGCCTACCCTCTGTCCACCTTCGACACTCTGCCACCAAACGCTTACTTATTCCCAGCTCTTCATGACTGTATCCCCAACCTGAAAGCATCTGTGGATTTATGCAATAAAGAGGGAGTTTGCAGAAGAGGTTTCAGTGCGCTTCAGATCAGACAATAGTTGGGATCACCCCTTATAAAGTATACTGGAGTGAGACTTGTTGAACTAAGCATTATACAGGGCCAACTCAACCCTTTTTGCTAATATTCTTTCCAGGGATGACCATTTATAATGCATAGTGAATCCACGCCGGGTAAAACCACAAGTATTCTGCAAACTCTCCTGCCAACCTTCTTTCAGAGGTAAAGATTACATATTTCATAAAAAAACTAACCCGGACAGAACAAAAAAACACCTTCACAATAACCATCATAATAGGTTTTTTTATTCTGCGGACAATATGTGGAGTTTCACTTGGGATTCCGAAACTTATGCTCTTTCTATCCACATGAAATTTGAGGTAGTCTCTGCTCTGGGCTAGTAAACACAATCCCTTAAACTGGTTTCAGTTTTTAAAAAAAAATGTATTGTCAACAGGGACAATAAAGGTTTAGGATAGCAGAATCTTATTTTCATCCAAAGTTTGGATCGCCGGCTGACACACTCCAACCTGCATGTACAGACTGGACGGCTATTTACAATACGATATCTCTGCTCTCATTTGAACCGTTCTTCCGTTGCTTTATTGTCTGCCCATCTCATCACCCTTCCAGATAACACGGGGGGGGGGGGGGGGGCACAGAAACGTAGATATATTTCATGCTCTGCCTCATGGGAGACGTCTCCCAACCCTCATGCATAAATGGAATGCCAAGTATGTAAGGTCACACCAGTTCCTTTGAAGCCTTGATAACTATTGCCTTTAACCATTTGGTGCACTGTTTCCCAACAAGGGTCATCGCTCTCTACCATGCAATAAAAAGCATTGTACAACAGGTGTTACCACACCAAGATGTATCACCCCGATTGCATCTCCGCACAAGACATGAAGCACTGTATAATCTAATGGGTATCTCTGGCACAAAAACATAAGCAGATAACCTAAAATATGAGGAGGGGGGACACAGAGGGGGTAAGAGAGAAGGGGGCAGAGAGATGGGGAAAAGACAGACATTTCCCTACTGTGCTGGCCCTTTTCCGTATATCTGTTACTCTCAGAGACCATGCTGAGGATACATTACTGATGTTGCTGCTGTCTGGCTGTTGGTACAGATATTGCAACATCTATTTCACAGAGATGTCTGTATTTCCAATTAAATCAATTTGCATTACCCACAGACGTGTGCTTTGCAATGGTCCCTCAGATCACCAGATACATATTAAAATCAGAAAAATGGCTGAATAAAGACAGGCTTGGGGAGAGATGTGAAAATTAGAAACACACGAGGAGGCTCCACAAAGCAATGCTTCTGCTAAGGAACTCTACGTTTATCTTACAATACTTTCACCCTTTTTTAAAAATTTTTAGATATTATTTATATAAATAAAATTAAATGATATATTTTTATAGTTATTTATGTTATTTTAAGGATCATATTATTCATTGCAATATGTGATGGGGATGTCAGGCAAAACAACTAATCTTACAGTTACCAGCTTGCCCAACGAGTCGTCATTTCTTATAATACAAAAACAATTCCCACGTGGACAACCTGCTTAACCTCCCCCCAACCCCCCAAGACCAAATTATTCTCTGTATTTTAAGCTCATTAAACCACCGTTTGCATTCAAAGGTAATGTTAAAAGCAAAATTCTACAGCAACAGGAAACTATAAATAAAAAGAGCAACCGTCTCCGAAATCAAGACAGACATCGTGAATAAATACTCTGATACACTTGTGTTGATGACAGGGATATACCTAAAGCTTGATATGCCTTAAGGGCTGGGTGTAGAGGGGGGGGCAAAGGGGTAATGATAGCAGGAAAAAGTCTCCAGGCAAACCAAGGGGTTGAACACATACCTAAATTAATATATAGGCAGAGAGTTCATAGCATGTAACGCTCTGGGAACAATGTTATTAGAGCAGGAGTGCCAAGTGGAACATAACTTTTAGAGCTACAGCCGAAAGGAAGACCATAATAGTTGGAATAGTAATAAAGAAAATATCCAGACTTCATAAAACAGCGGAAGATTTAAAAGCAGTAAAGAAAACGAAGGATTTTGGGTTAATATCCCCATCAAGGTTTTCCCCGGTTGTTAATTTCTTCTCTTTTTATAAACTGAAAGCGCTACAGAGGTTTGAAAGTAGATGAAAAATAGACTTCTTTCAGGATCATTGTAGAAAATGAACAAACTTCCTCAGAGTGGGCTCAGCCCTTTGTTCCAAATCGCACGGTTCTGTGCATGTGGTTAAGACAAGGAAATGACAGCATACAGCTGACTTAACTAGCGTTCTGCATTTGTTGGCTTAGCTCAGAAACTCAGAAACCGAGGATGTTTACAGTTTGCACAAGAAGTCGCGGGTTCATCATATAGAATATTATTTTATTCATTCACTGTACTGCTGCAGAAGCGGAAAACACAGAGTAGACAACATTTATAATACTCTATTTCACTGAAAAAAAGAGGAACATTCTGCTTGCTAGAAATTCCAACCAGGAATAGTGCTTCCTAATATGCCATATAGTGAATAGAGTATTCACTATGATGGAATACCTTAATGTACAACACATATAGATACATATACAAACATATATACACAACTGTGAAGAAAACTAGATGAAAATGTAAAATAAAATTTTTTAACCCATGTAATGCTAAATACATAGATGTTAGAAAGATTCATCACGGAATGCCCAGAGTGGCGGTGGAGGCAAAGTATTCTTTCCATGCACTGACCATGTGCTCCTTTCACAACTAACCATGTGCTAATAGGTCTTTGTTAGCGAGATTAGATTAGCACAATAGCGCTTCGCTGGTGTTGTAGAAGCAGAATGCCATCTGCACAGGCACCAAATCATGATACGCCCTTTGACACACTGGGGCTTTGTATAAAGAGCATCTCTGGTCCAAACTGGTGAAAGTGGAACACTCAGCATTAAAGCTCTATGGGTGGCATGGTGATTACTCCACATTAAGTACTTTGGACCAAAACTGCTCTTCATATAACCTCAGGATTCCGCCATAAAAGATGGCGACAAACACGTGTCAAGATCTATGAAAGGCCAGGTGGCAATGCACCATGTTTTTGGCAAGAGTAACAACCAATATTTTCAATGGAAATCTACATTTTATTTTGTTTCACAACATGTGCTGTGCATTACATTAACAATCAACACAGTTACAAAAATATTTTGAGCTGGGAACTTATGTTAGAAGCAATTCTTTACCAATGATATCTTTAAAGGTACACTGAGAGCAAACTATTTCGGAACATGTCCACATTAGTTTACTTTGTTCGGTCCTTGCGGCCACTTTGTACACTTGATGTAGATTCCTGACAAAAACCTTAAATAAAAATGTAAAAAAAAAAAAAAAAGTGCATTGATGCTAAAAGCTGAAATATTCAAAGGCTACACTGTAGACTAATGAGGTCTTTTATTTAAAAGGACAGAACAGAATTGAAAACCAGGGCACAAAAATTGGCTGGAAGGACGTTCACGAGAAAGTTTGTTGAAGGACGTTTTGTTTTTTTTTTTGTTTTTTAAAGTTCACTTGGCTCTTAACAAGTCTTTTAATGTACAAGGCTAGCAATAAGAAAGGGGAAGAAAATTATCCTAGGAGGGTTAGTTCAAATATACGCTAAGAACAAAGTCAAAGACAAAGCCAATCATTTCTGGCCCTTCATTCTATTGGCGTCATACTTTGCAGAAGATGTTCAAATATTAACGCAGTATTATGGTCTCTTTAGGGATAACACACACTACCAGTGTCTCATTTCAATAACGCTTTATAGTCTCTGGGTTATTATAAATGATACATGATTTGCAAAATACTGTTTTATGGTTATCCCGGACAGGCTGAACATCTTATTCATCTGGTTGAACAATAAAATATAAATCACATGACTTCTAGTTTGATAATTTCCACATGAACGCAGAAGCATTATACAGTCAGATATCTGTCAAAGAGTGAGCTACAAAATCCACTAGTCTACGTCTTGGCAGCGATATGCCGTTTTCAGTGTGATGGATTATATGATCACTGTGAAAAGAGTAGCTCTGAACTGCATTTTATTTCACAAGCCTTCCTCCTGGAAAATTAATTTCATCATATGGAGTCACACACGAGCTAACAGCCAGGGCTTGTTCTCTGGTGACTATGGTGTCTGACATTAATGCTGTGTAAATATTTCAGTTGTTAAACTGCTTATAGAATTTGATCTATCTTCCTATAGGCTTCAACTGATTAACTAGGATTGGGCAAGTTCTAATCTTCGCTTATCCCTTTCTAATTTTTTTTTCCACAACACTCATTTACTGCAGAGTCAAAGAACAAATACAAGGGCTAAGACTAGGATTGGATGCATCCTTGTAGGGTAGGGAGTTAGGGAAAGTGCCCACATGGCAGAGTGTCCGTGATCCTTGCACCCGAGTTCTTATCACTACATAGAACAATATTTTTCATCGCCACGTTGGCCACAGTCTGCTACAACAATGCAGGTACAGTACATGAAGCATGCTTCAGAAAGTGGTAAGATGACCACATTTTATATTAGAACATTATAAGGATTTCTTTAACAAGGACACTAACATGGCTGTTGCCACTGCATTATTTTAAAAATTTTGGTGCCAGCTTCCCTTCCCTGGCGTACTAGGCAATAATGGCACTGAAGGCCATTATCGGCCTATGACTCAAGTCAACAATGACCATCAAGGCCGTTGCAGAACTGTTTTAAATCTCCAGCTACAAATGTTTTTGTACTTAACACAAACTGTCTCTTTAACCTCTGCAGTAAGGGTTGGAAGAACCAGAGATATGCATTACTGCGAGTAACTCACCATATGGACAGACACCACAGGAGGAGGTGCAGCATGTCATCACACAATACCAGCAGTCAGTAAGCAGGAAAAAGACTGTCTTATCATTTCTTCTAATAATGTTAAATATAAGCTATATATCTAAGTGACGGATACCCAGATAAACGTGTTTTGGGGTTTTCTATTCCACTCTTTAATGCAATCCATCCAATAATATAGATTTAACATTTCCACATACTTGACACAGGGTCCAGAAGACGCACAGAGTAGAAGAGCCAGTTATGTCACCTTTGTTTAAGAGCAAACTCTTGGCAACCATAAAACTATGACAAAGGAAGTTCACTGGCGATACAGCCAAGCTATAATATACATAGCGCCCCTGATTTTAGTCAGGCCGGTTAATTAGCGTGCTTGTATTCAACAGCCTCATAAAGACATTAGGGAAAGTGAAATATCAGGTATATCTTTAAGGACGATTTCTTTATGCATAAAGTTATTGTTAGTATATGTCATGACAACTAAGAAGATGCTCAGTAGTAAGCCAGGCCCTCTTTTCTGAATGTATCTGTCGGTTAGTTCTAGTTTTGTCATACCCCTTGAATATATATGTCTGCTAGCATATAGAAACTTTTTATGATGCATTGGTTGTTTCCCCTCTAATACAAAATATTTATTAAGATTAATAATATTTTATTAGAAGCTTTGTGAAGTTCCCATGAAGGCAGCAATCATTTGATGGGCGTTAAGTTCTACATATCTGTTTAGAACTGTTGGATTTGGTGGTGGGGGATCTTAAGATTCTGACACTAAAGAGAATCTGTGTGAGGAAAACCTGACCTGCTTGCTCAATGACCTAATCAAAGATGTATTTCTGGCATGAGTCTGTGAGCTTCAATATACAGTACTCCACCAGCAACTTGGGAGGTAGGACCTAAGAGAACAGCAGCTTCCTTTTAAGAAGCCCTAGAGATTTCAGTCTCAATTAACTCATCACAACAGTTTGTGAACATTAAAGCCAGCCAGAAGGGAGATGGTTCCACATACTTTTGCATACTGAGACGTCTGTTTGACAGAGCACAGAAAAACGAGCTTGTGGTTAAAAAGGAAGACCAAACTCTAATCTCCAGCGCTGTCAACATCATTCTCACACATGATCACTGTGGAAATGTCTGAAGGCTAAAGGGTTTTTTCAGTTACATATTCTACATAGTTTTACTGTTACGCAACAGTATATCAATGAACCTGGGAACTTCAAAAGAATGGGAACAGGCTTCGATGTTTTATGCACGACACTTTAGGGGGAAGTCGGTCGGTTTCAATGTTTATGAATGGCAAGGTGTTCAACAGAAGTCTGCCTTTCCAGAACATTATGTCAATACTGCAAATATTAGCACAGAGCAGCTTGTTTACTTTTATCCTGTTCTAGAACACAATGCTCTTTAACGTTTATAAAACACTTCCCTGCTTGATTTCATTTATCTGGCATTGATCTGTGCAAATATGCACAAAAGAAACCTAGCCATTAATATCAAAGAATCTCTAGCATGTAACCTAAACTTACAGCAGCAGGACAATGTCACAGGCTCATTGCAGCTGGTGGACTACAACTCCCATTTCTCTCAACTAATTTGGCCAAAACACTATGGCTGTCAGATGCCAACAAGAACTAGAGGGCCAATGCTACAGATTATCCTCCGGGTTGCTTTATGGATAGCATATGAAACAGTGAAGGTGTGACAAACCAGGTCAATGCAGGCTGCAGAAGGTATATCAACATACTGGTGATTGTATTAGAAAAGGGATAAAGTGTGGAGCACTTAGCCAGGTTCATAAGGAAGAGGATGGTTAGCCAGAGCCCAGTGACTACAATTGCTGCCACCTCTTCTGTATCTTAATCTTTACTTATGTTTGCAACAATACCCACGGGGCGAGTGTGAGCCCCTCTAAAACACACGATGGTATGTCTATCCTTCGGGCAGTGCCATCCAACATGAGTGTAGCTCTATTATTTGCATTTTGGGGCAGTACAGAAACACGCAAATGCAGCCAACAGGACATCAGTTACAATAATTACAATATGAAGTGGTCACTATTTAACTGGCTGCCACAAAAAAGAGGCAACATGATTATTAACTGGTCTCCCCCTCTCCCTTTCTTCGCCGCTCCAATCCACACCCAACACTTTAGCTAGACTAATCTTTCTCCATAGCCGTTCCTAATCTACTGCTCCACTATGCCAACCGCTCCACTGGCTCCCCATACCCTCCAGAATCAGATTCAAACCTCTGACCCTGACCTCTAAAGCACTTAACAACACTGCACTTCCGAAATCTCTACCCTCCTATCAAAATACACCCCCTAACCGCCATCTTTGTTTCTCTCCCGACCTGCTTCTATCTTCTACCCTCATTACCTCTTCCCACTCCCGTATTTCACCTATGCTGTACCTCTTTTTCGAGAAGCATACAACCTTTCCTCCTAAAACTTTTCAGCCATCATCCTAATCAAGCTATCTGAACAACCAACAACCTCTAAAGATCATCCAGACTCAATGTACTCATAACCATCCAAGCAGTCCTCTCCTACTGTTTCACTCCCACATCACCTACCTACTACTGGTTCGCAAGAGCAGTTACGGAATCTGGCGCTATATAAATAACGATCAGAAGGAAAAAACTGAGTGGTGGGTTTTCTTTCATTTTTGTATGAGATTTGCCATAAATTGCACATAAGGTGTCCATGCATTTTCACAAATATTCCAGCCCTGCTTCAAAGACACACCATTTATAAAAAGTCGGCTGAATGTGTAACACATGTAAAGAAGGGGGTATAACAAAAATGTAACAGAAAGCCCAGCTTTGCAGACTTCACCACTGTGAATTTTTTCTTCTTTCTAAATAGCTTCATTAATATTCCCTAAAGGTAGTCAAAAGGCTGAATACCTCTTCAACTCTGAATCCATGGGGTTGACCTAAGACTTCACAGAATGATATTAAATGCAGTCTGTTATCACAAGAGGGAAAAATAATCAGCTCAAGCACATGTCCCATCTGCCAGCGCCCCATTTGCAAGACAGCTTCCTATCCTGGCTTTCGCCTCTGTTCTGCTGGACAGCTGTATGGTAATGAGCATGCGAGGCTGGAAAATCGGGCACAGTAAGAAAGACACAATGCCTTCAACAAAAGCAGAACAAACTTTCCAGAGCAGCCACGCAAAAGGCAGAGGAACCCAGAAAAAAAGCACGAATAGCCAGTGCCAAAATTATGCTACAGGAAACCTGCTACGGAATCGTTTAACTTCAAAGTATGTCCAAGGCAGCGATATAAACGTACTGGGGGTGCAATGCAGTTAGTGGCCCTCCTGAATGATCTGATGTGAATACTGTGAAAAGCAGACAGAAGAAACTGTGTAACAGTGCAAAACTTCACCATTACAGAATACATTCTGTAACGGTGCAAAACAATATATCCTGTCCTGTCACTAATACATACTCGATAAAACCAAAAACCTGTTATGGCTAATCCTTCTTTCCTCCTTGAGGACTGAGGATAGTATGTGCTAAGACCCCCAAGATTTATAGATTTAAAAGGCATGCGACAGGTAGGCAGTGAGCTCAGTGGACGTGCCCAACACTTTTACTAAATAATTAATGCAGATCTGGTGCATTTTACCGGTTGCTATAGTGACAGCACCACTTTGCCCCAGAGTTACTCCTTATATATATCGTCGTCGATGAAAGATTTCCCTCAACAAATCATAGCCTCAAATGCCAAGCGTTGATCGATTTGTTATATTAACGATTAGATTACACAGCTGCCATTTTTCCCTCAATAAATGGAAAACACTGTTAATATCATTCAGCGGTATTTCAGCTGTGAGCCATACATAGAAAGACTTTGATGGCAAAAAAGAACCATGTTTTTCCCTGATGTAAAGACTGAGACCTTAATCAGGTTTTCACTTATATTTAGGATAGATTTATGCCTATCCACACATGTTTAAATTCCCTTACTGTATTAGCCTCTACTGATGCCACGGGGCTGTTCATTAGCAAATAACCTCAGCAGATTTAGTCTGGTTGTTGTAATCATTATATAAAAGAAAAGCACATTTTGTTCAATATAAAGATATAGATTTCTTATCTGGCTTCAACCATAGACAGTCTTCTGGGGATCCTGCTGCAGCAGTGAAGTTATAGCTTCCTGCCGCCTAGGGAACCCCCAGTCACCACAGACGCAGGTGGCTTAGCAGAACACCGTACATAATTAGTTATACCTTCTTCTTACCCAGAAATGAAGGTACATTAATGATACATTTTCCTAAACCATAAGTAGTCGCATATAAAAACCTTTACATTTTAATATAGAGATTTTACTGCTTTTTTTTTGTTTTTTGTTTTTTTAAAAGACAATGGCACTGCCTTGTAAAGTATATCCTGGAGGCGCGAGGAGTAACTTCACCAAAAACATAAAGGTGTCATGTTTACAGCAACGCTTCACGTGCACCTAGATAAAACCATCTTTTGGAATAGAGGGTGCAAGGTTAACAATCCTGCGGCTGAGCGTGGAGTTTTGACATTCCAGCTGTACCTGCGATTGCTGAGATTGCAGCAGCCAGTTTCTGCTTGTCCCGTGATCAATACTCTGCTCTGCCCTCCGGCTATAGAAGGGGTCCATATAATTTATAGCTGGTGAGCAGTCTGGTGTTAAGTAAGAACCAACGGTCATCGGTGTAAAGCAATCATCTCCGCTCCCTCTAAAGAGCTTTTTAGATGTAATGAAACAAATGTAACATTAATGTACTTATTGAAGCGGGATGTGAAATATTCAGGAAAGCCCCCCTATGCCACCAACGTAGAAAGCGCTATTTCCTAGAATTTGCTGAATAGAGCTGTAAATATGCATTAGGTTTCATTGTAAAGCTGCAATAAAGCCTGCTTGTCACAAGCTATTCCTCCATACCTGTCTGTTCTACACTTTTATTAAAATCCCACTAAAAGAGATACTGCTCCTAAATTACAAGCCAATAATAATAATAATGCATCATTTAACATACGCCTGGGATTCAACGCATCACTCTTCACGTACACCAAACATTACAGACTCTGCCTTGGGTGGTGCAGCTATGTACTTTCCAGTGAATTAAATATATAAGTACCAGAGCCACCCCTGCAGTGCTTTTGCGTGAAACACTCTGCAGAGACAATTGTCTCCAAACCTTTCCACTCCATACCATAGGTAAGGGGGCTACTGTGCCAATGGCAGGAACAGGTGGCAAAAGGGCTCAATGCCACTAGAGGTTGTATTTGGGGACTCTGAGTGCAGTTACAGTAGTATGTGCCAGGCGGCTAAAACACTGCTCATTCCCCGACACCCATCCCTCCCGACTGACCACATTCAATAAACAAATCTGGGACAGCAGGAGGTTAGGTT
This sequence comes from Spea multiplicata, assembly GCA_009364415.1. NCBI lineage: Eukaryota > Metazoa > Chordata > Amphibia > Anura > Pelobatidae > Spea > Spea multiplicata. The sequence continues at coordinate 112,942 of VKOC01001052.1, read as the reverse complement.
ACCATGCAATGCTTCACATACATTGTTAGCGTTTCCAGTGTGTATCAATAACACGCGTGCAGAGCTTCAGGGCTCATGTCCCGTTTTAAATCCAAAAACAAAACCAAAAAAGATAAGCTCTAAAAAAAAAAGAAGATTAAATGCATTTAAGTTGACCTTGTAACAGACTATCCAAATAATTACGGGTTTCTCCCCAGAAACACTGGATACCGTTGGAGAGAATTATATCCAACAAGGGACTGCTACAAGCATCCGTATTGCTTCATTAAGGGACTGCAGAGGAGGAGGGGATCTAGAGTTTCTAGGAAAAAAATGGTCTCTTCACACAAATAATAATAATAATAATAATAATAATAATAATAATAATGTGAATTAAAAGATGTGCTTGAGAATCGAATGGTGCAAATAATACACCTGATTGGTCTTTTACATGACTAACTCAATTACAGATTTAGTAGTCAATGAGTCCAAAATGTATAGAAAAAGCCTTGTAAGAGCCCCACACACACACTAAATCCATAGTGTCCTTCTGTTGCCATTTCAGTTGATGGACAAAATGTAACGTTCTAGAGGAACTGGTTTTCAAGTAGAATAATCGCCATGCAACCCCTTGCAGTGGGAATTATCCTGTCCATTTATCTCGGATTGTACAAGTACACACAGGTACACACACATTCACTGCCTGGGGGTTAAGGTGGAAATCTTCTCACAGCCTTTGTTTTACACCGGAGCCCCCGCAGCTGTGTTATGGCTGAATCATCCTCCCCGCACGTACACACTATAGACTAACGAGGCTGTTTAGTACATCTATTAAACCGTAAGGTGAAACATTTTAGAGGTTGCTGCACTCAGATTTCCGTTATCAGAATTTTCACGTTTTTTAGCAACCTTATCAAGTCTGGATAAAGATAATCTGTATGAAATCACGACTTGATATTGTCTGACAGGTACCTGTTGCTTGGAGAGTCAGAGGTGGGGTGTTTTCATTTCATTCTAGTTAGTAATACCTTTTGGAAAATAAGCTTGTCTCTACGTCCAGCGGTGTCAGAACATGCTTGACATATCAAAGCCTAATTTTCCCCCCCCCCATGGACTTTACCTCTACGATGCTGCTAACTACAAAATAGTAGCTTTAGAGTACCATAAAACATCATTTTTGGCGTTACAATTTCTTTTTTGTCCCAGCAGAGTTATTGTTTAGTCTTAATCCAGATAACAGGCATCTAGTGTCAGACGCATCAGCCTTCCTCAACGTCAGCCTCCTCGCCCCCCTCTTAATTCTTCATATATATCAGATGTTAATGAGGTCACTACGGTGACATTTCTGCCGTATGAGGCGTTAAGTGAGTGTGCGTACATTAACTAAAGAGATCAAAGTGGACAGTACAGAAAAGAAAAATAAGAGAACAGTAAATACTTTAGGAATCCCTATACCCAGTCGGACCATTTTAGCCAAACTACCATCTACGCCACATCATTTTGCTATGTAATATCCCATTTGTAGGACTCCATGGGTAAGACAGTTTCCTCTTAAAGGAAAACCACACTATCTGACACAGATGCAGGAAGAAACCGCGTTCATCGGCTGGGAGTTTAACACCCTTAATGAAATTATCACAGTGTGCCACCTCGATGCTTAATACGGAGAAAATGACAGCGCAGCTATCGCAGGTGTTGTGAAAACACACACTTAAACTGACAAATAACTAAAAGAAATGTAGCAAAACAAAAGTGGGTCCAAGTTTTAAGCCACAGGATATATTGCTTTATGATACATTTTGGGATTTTTGTATAGAAACTTTTGATTGATCTGTCATGCATTTGTGTTGTAGGCGACTTTCGATTTTTTTTAAATGCCATCCACTTGTGAAAGAGACCAAGCGGTCATTTACAAGCAGCCAAAAGCAGATGGGGAAAAAAGTGTATTTAACCCTTTCTATTCTTCTGCCCTGGGTTGCTAGATTAATAGACAGCAAGTTAAATATGTAGGGGTTTCACTTAGCAATATCTCAGTGCTAGCTAAAATGTCATGAATGGACTTACACTACGCAAGAATCTCTCTTATTTTCTTCCCTTTGTGACACGGGGAAGTCTGGGTAGCTTTCTTTAATGTTTAGCAAAGGTAACAGCTGTACTGTTGCATCGGAAAATTCCCATAAGAAGAGAGCTGTGCGTCCACTGCTGTTCTAGCTGTTTGTGAAGAGTGCTGAGAAAATTGGATTTTGCATGTGTTTCAATCCATTCCAGGTGAAGAACCATGTGCTCGTTCTTCTCAGACCCAACGGCACCACAAAAACTTGCGGCAGAGCATGCTTTGGTCAGCCATGGCCTGAGATACGTAAATAAGCATATCATCGATTTCTACCATCACCAGTGGACTGATTTCACACCTTCTAAAAAATAAACCTCACATTGCTTAACAGAGTAGAACCCCATGTTGTCAAACTCCATTTTCTGCCAACCATTCAGTGGCATTTGATTCATATTTTCTTATTGACATAAAATAATATTACTGGCAAGCATTCTTTAACCGCTCTTAAATAAATCGCCCCCTGTTCCTGGCTCCATAATCGAGAATCACTTATCACTGATTTATTAATTTAGTTGACACGTTTCCCCTGCTATAAAATACTCAATTACGAAAATTATATCAAGAAACATCTATGTGAATTATCTACTTTAAACACCCATGGCTTAAAAATCACTTATATTAATATATTATAAATGTATATTTTTAACAGAAAAATTGTTTTTCTGTTATACAATCACGTTTTTATCAGAACTCCAAATGAAGCAGCATAAATATGTTGCAAGTAAAGTCCCCATATTTAAAGAGAAAAAAAACTCCCATTATTCTAAATGTCGATCACAATAGCAAAAGAAAACGCCATTGGCTCTGGATGGCTTTACACGATCTGAGGACAGAAAAGTTTTCCATTCGGAATGATAATATCAGACATTCCATCCTTTTAACTGGGAGCCAGCAGGTCGTGAACTGCTCAACTTCCTTCTCCTTAAAAGAAACCTATTAGTAAAAAAAAACCTCTTAATGTTCTTCAAGGTTCAGAGTCTTTTGACTTGATGACTGTCTAAGGCTTCCTCTGTCAAGTACTCACGAGACGTCAAAGATTTCAAAGAAACGCACTGGTTCTTGTCACAGCAAGTCCTCTCAGGAGTTTATGAATGGCAGTCTCAAAAGCACCAACAGTGTAATACTGTTGTCTACAGATGTCTACATCTAGTGGTGAGTGTCCACGTAGGCAAAGCATCACAAAACCGTATACAATATATTGAAGAATTAGAATAGACACCTATTTAATTCACCGTTTACACAAAGAGTTACTAAAGTGGAAACAAAACTGATATGTATCTCAAAGTAAATTTTAAGGTGTCATAGATACGTCAAAACTATATTTACACTTAAAAAATGCTCTGAGATGTCAAAAACCAAAACAGGAAGAAAGCTTTGCTATCAGAGAGGAAATCCGCAATGGAAATATCATTTAATCAAGCGCTATTAAAGGGTCGGAAAGACAAACTGCTGCCAAGAACAAAAAAAAATAAAAAAACACATATATATATATATATATATATATATATATATATATATATATATGTTGGAAGAGGAGGGGCTGTTGCATAGGGGAAGATTGCAGGAAAGGAGAAGAGACAGCAAAAGAAGAGAGAAGAAAGAAAAGTTGACATCAGTTTAATGATGCTGATATATATATATTAGACTGCGATATATATACTGTATGACTTCTGAGATCAATAAAGTGCCAAATTATAGCTACACGAGTAGCTGTATATATAAACATGTATGAATGTGTATATTACGTATTTATCCTTGGCTCTGCATTTAATGGTCCATACATCCCCAGGCAATGATTACAATCTATGTTTAACCCCTTAAGCGTAAAAGACTTTCTATCTTATAACAGCAACATGTATCTTTGCTAACCCGTCATCCCGCTAGCTCAGAGTCCATTGGCCATAGTAAATGGGAGATTCTATTCTAGCATAAGGTGATTATGGAGTCTGTGGTGACAATATGAAACATTGCTGATGTTTATGGAGTCAATGTTACCTTGGTAATGACATGTAACACGCTAATATAATGCTTTTTTATAGTGCTTTGTATTGCTCCTGTTGCCATGACTATATGAAAAGCACCAAAGCCAACAGGAAAAGTGGGAGTTAAAATATTTTTAAACATACACACTATTCCAAGGCCAATACATTTTCTTTTGTTAGATGGCAGGGAGTGGGAAGGCACTGACTCACTATGCAGTCCTACATGACCCTTCTGTCACTGACAACTGCACTCCTACTCTGCAGATAAGTTAACCCATCTACTTCCGGGCGCTGCTTTATGGCAAACTGTATTCCAGATCCATTACTGGAGATGACGCCGTAATGGTGTCTATTTATGGCAGTGTCTAGTTATGTCCCAAGGCTCGTAGGGCCATAATGTATTCAGCAGTCAGTTTGCCATTCAAGTATGATAAAGTTGATGCGTGTGTGGCAGCTCTTCATTTCCACAAGCACCATGCTTTATCAGTTTAAGTAGGTAAGAACCTTTCTGTGCATTTAAATGCAACTCACACTGACGGTAGATATACAGAAGCTGGAGCTTGGGCATGCAAAATAAAAGAGGAAGGAAGAGAAATGAAAGAAAAGGGGAGAATGCAAAAAAAGAGGGGGGGGGTTGAAAAGAAAAAGAGAATAAAAAAAGAATTCTTGTTAGATATTTTGGAGTAAGGTTAAAGCAAAGGGGATCACATCCGTTGTTAATGCCAGGAGTGAAATGTGATTAAATGCCATCTCTGCTGGACTTTTACAATCATTATAATGGGTTTTATATCGTCTATACCTTGCTTAAGGCCAGAACTAAGTAATGTTTGTTTATAAGTCGGAGGGACTTCTCTAGGGATATTGGCATTACTGAAAGACACAGGAGGACATCTTTCTTCTCTTTTTTATGCTATATCAATTACCTATAAGTAAACCCAACACAGCATGGGGTAAGAGAAAAGCTCCCAGGGCTCCCTATTACCCCTCAGGCCGGTGATTTAGAGGGCCTCATTATAGGACCACACCTGTATAAGCTCTTACCTGCAAGCTGTCACCTACAAACAACATTACATGAATCATTAAAGGACTGAAAAGGGTTTGTACATCACGTTAAAAAGAAGAAGGTCATTCATCAGTCTTTACTTAAAAGCTTTAGGTACATTCAGCCTTGGACCTTATTTGGGGGTCATCAGTTTAACACCACGGTATCTAAATGAAGCAGAAGAAAACCTAATTTCTCCTACTTATTTTCTGCCAGGAACTCTTAATTGTCATGTGATACAAAAGTAGGCACTGATAGGGTGTGTGTTCACGCAATTGAGAATAAAATAACAGGTAAATTGATCAAATTCCGAACAAATGAGCAAAACGTAGTTGCATTTACTAAAATGAAAAGCCAAGTCCCTCTTTGCAATGGAAAGGGAAGTAAAGGGCTCATTTGTTAAGGTAGTCAGTAGAAAGCATGGATTGTAATGTAGCCCGTTGTGTATGGCACAGAAGCAATGGACGCAGAATTATAAATAGAAATACGGATTTTTGCCAGATTTGTTAGTTACTTTGGCAACAGTGACTATACACTCCTTCATGAAAGAACGAGCCACAGAACGCCTTCTAGTAAGAATTAGCAGCCTGATTGTTTGTTTTGTGTCCAAGCTGTCTGAGGGGCTACCTTGTGAGCTGAAGTTTCTCACATCTTAAGGCCTGACAAATTTCAGAACTTGGCACCAAGCTGCGCCCTGGAATGGGACTCGGCTTGGGAAAGCACAAGGGCTGCCCACAATGGAGTAGGAGTCCTGCGGCAGAAGCCAACGGATGGGAGGTTGGTTGGTGCGGGGAGCACAGCTGTGCTTCACTAATGACAAAGATGAGCCCTCTGTGGGCTGGAGCGAAGAAGGCAGCCAATATTTCATAGCAGTAGCCAAACCGTTGCAGGGAACCCATCATTTTACCCCATTCTCTCTTGTTAACCTTGTGTGGGTATGCTTCATACAAATCACTATCATGTTCTTATATGCATCCAACCCTTTGCCGAGAAGGACAAAAATATGTGCACCTCAGGGACCAGACTGAAAAGTATGGGAGCGCAGAATAAAATTATTTAACAGCAGAAGCAAGCTGACAACTACACTTTAGAAGCCGTAGCCACTTGAGATTTGGTATTATTCGCAAATATATACACCCCTGTATGTAAACACACAGATATATATACACATTTATAGTCTGGTTGTGGGATATAAGAGGAAAAACTAGTTTTTAACACAGTCAATGCCCGGGGGGGGGGGGGGTGTTTCTGTCCAGAGACACAAACAGCTCATCCTGACCCCTCCAGCAGAGAAGGGATTAGGAGGCGCTGAGTGTAATTATGGATACCGGAGCTGCTGGAAACTGTATTCTGAGAATATGAAATGTAAGTTAAATATACAAACTGTCACTTGTATCTATGACAATGATTTTTTTTTTTAAATAAAAGTGTACCCATTTTACCTTGAGTTAGTGGATGCGGGTGAATGTTATTTTTAGTATGCAGTCACTAAGCATACTTCAGCACACCCTCAGCTTTTGGGAACATAGCCCAGATCTGTGTGCGTTTCTGTTATCTGCGAGGTAGCCAAGTGCCATGTGCGGTCCCAGCGCGCCCACGTGGATTCACATAACACACGCCACATAGAGACGCGCTATTAGTTACTGTTAGTACTGTTACTGCAAAGCTTGGATTGCTCCCATGCCTTGACTGGGACACACCACAGGTCACACACCAGGAAAAGACTGGTTTTCCACCTTGCGGAAAGCCCTAAATAAGCTTATATGATCCCCATTACTTATAGTTACTTATCCACTGCTGCAGGGAATGGCGTAATTTTAGCAATCACAAAAAGTCAACAAAATATATCAGGGAGAAAATGATGTTTGTGACAATATGAGCAAATGGACTATGAAAAGGTATGGGTTATCCATCCAACACCATGGATTATTAGCAAGCATGATCCTCATTCTCCCAATTTAAAAAACTTTACTTTTTTGCAGTTACAGGCATAACAAAGATCCAGGTACGCTTCGGTATTCACTATTGGTAAAAAGCGGTGACTTTTACGGGGTTTTTAATCCTGCTGCTTCCCTATGAGTAGGTTTCAGAGTATCCATGCGCTGTTGGAGATTTCAGGACTTCTTATCTGTCTTTAGTCTTCATAGGTTGGTTATTACCGTAATTATGTTATTTCCCTGCATTACCCTGTTCACTGGGTATAAATTATAGATTTTTATTTGGAAAACTGAACGCTTAGGTCAGCGATGAAAGAAACGCACACCCTACACGTGCAAGATGTCTCTGTACAACTATTTTGGGTGATAAGAAAAGTCACCATTTAAAATCATCGGGGGACCTTAAAATAGCAAGGGACAGAACGATGCACCGATCTTAAAAGTACACAAAATGCCGACCAAGAGGCAGAAAAAAAAAAAGAAGGTCAGCTGAGGACAGGCTGAGCGTTGGTGTAAGGTTTAGCAAAATTAGGTCATATGAAAAATATGTATATGCTTCCCTAGCCTCAAGTAAAATGGGTAGAAATAAGCAATCTGTCACTGGTTTACAACCCCCAGCACACTCAACCAACTAAATGACAAAGAAAGATATACACAGACTTAAGAGTACAGTATAACCTCCCTGACAGCCGTGCCAATAAAGAATGGATTAGAAAGCACTTTATGAATACTGTAATATACATTCTCTAAAGCTTACAATATAATAATAATAATGTACATAAACTTAGGGAGAAGCTGCAGCTCTCTCTCTCCTACGTGGTCTGATAATTCTCACTACCGATCGAGTGCTGAAATCAATGGAAGTGCTTTCAGCGCCGTCCGGTCTAGTTAGACCCTCTCTCATGCGGTGTTGCCCGACCCAGCGGTGCAGCTGTCTGGTCGTCATTATATCACATGGTAGGACTTGGTGCATCTCGTGCATGGACGGCTGGAGTGTCCCTTTAACCATTGAACAAATGCACGCGGGAGCTAGGCACCATGGGCACTCCGGCTACCTGAGCATCAGGAGATTTGTAGTCGATACAGTTTTACACGTTTCTCCTTCACTCGTGTGAAGACACTGGATAAGCACCTAATTCTTTAGGTTTCACGAACACTTAAAGCACCATGGAGTGGGGTTTCTTGCACTCTTCTTACCAGAGGTTCTTTTCATTCAGCAGACAAACTGAGAGCAGCATTGCTGATGTAACTGAGGAAGACTATATTTCTACAGCTGCATGTCCACTTCAGTAGGGTTACTGGAAGGTCACCTCGTTACTGGATTCTCCATAAACAGTAATATTAATACCTAATATTTTATACAGTCAAAGATGCTGTATTCAAGTGCTACCGCCTCCTCAGCACGACTCAAGGAGCATAATGAGAATGACCCTGAGTGCCGCAGACACAGTTTAGTTACAGATCAGAGCCCAGAGGAATTAAACACAAAGGAAACCCAATGGGGGGGACATTACGAAGTAGAAGGGCACATAGCAACGAAGACTTGCCGAGACAATGTGAGCTACCACGGCACATTAGTGAAAACCAACAGGTATCCAGTAAGAGTACCACGAAGCACGCAATATCTTCCCACAAACACTTCATGGAACAGTAGCCAGGAATATTAAAAGACCAAGAGCTGGATAACCATGGGAATGAAGCAGGCTCAGAGAAAGCGTTATCTACCAAATGGAGTTCTCACACTCAGCCTTAACAATGGGAGCTTTAAAAAGAAACAACTAGCCTCATATTCAAATAATTATAACCGGAATTATGTGTTATGTGTAAAAATATAAACGTTTCCACTATTAAGCACATATTAAGCACATATACACATATACACAATAAAGTCAATAATAATAATAATTGAGTGAATTATGTTAGATGCAGAGTAGATACACAGTACATTGCCAGGTTGCCATGACTCTGATTTCTACTACTGACACTTTGAAATATACTGGCAATTATAGGAAGTTTATTCTACATTGAGGCCTCCAAGCCGAGAGATTAAGATTACCGCAGGTTAAGAATTTTACGTTCTGTACCACGGCAGCGATACCCCCGCTCCCAAATCTACATCGGGATTTACTAAAGAACCATACAATGCTGGAGAGCACTGAAAATAAATGAGACAATCTACAAAGGGAGACTGAAAGACAACTGCAATGCCTTAATATACATACATGTAGCATGTTACAATGATGTTAAACTCGTACAATCCAGGGCACTGTGGGCTTCATGTGCTTTCATAGTAAATACCAAACATGAGTGGCCTTGTATGGAAATAAAGATTTGGGAGTACTTTTCATATATTAGGAACATTTTTATTAACTGATTATTAGCCAATCAAGGGGTCTCAAGGCCAACGGCCTTATGGACATTTGAATCCATACATATAAAGATGGCTGCGGGTTACCTCGGGTAACACTCGATAAATGCGTGACTTGCCGTCAGTGTCCTCATGATGTAGACATATACGATCAGCGTGCCCTGAGCTCATTCACTTCACAGTGGTAAGAAATCATTGCTCTCGTGCAGCAATTATTTGGACTTCTAGAAGGGAAGTTAACTTAAAACGAACATGCATCACAGCAGCAGTCCAAAGGGAATTCCGTGAAGATTAACATGAGTGGTATGACTGATTTTATGGAGCACAAAGGGAATGGCTGCTACGTTATCCCAATACAATACTGCCTAGTGTTAAATCAGAGATATATGAGCTGCACTTGAGCCATAATCTATTGAATAAACTGTATTACGCAGGGCTGTTCGGATTCAAGATGAGCGCAGGACGCGCTGTATGGAACTGTGACAAATTCTCTTCATATTACAGGAATGGTCAACCAGAGTCCCCATTGAAAATTGAAGATCTCCACCAGAATCATTAACTCATTCAGTCCCGGAATACTATGCAGCATCCAGTGGGTAAAATAAAAAAAAAATGGAAAAATCAATCAACACATTAAGAAGAGATTTGGAATTGAATTTGAGGGTGAAATATGAGCATTGCCCTTTGCGGTAACTATTTTCAATCATGAAGCATATTTGGGCTGGATCATTAAGAGTGCTGTTACAGGCGTGACACTGTGACCTATTATAATACGCGTTCTCATTTTTTCCTGTGGAATTGAATTTAAATGCGTTCCTAACATCTCTCATTAATCTTCGCATGCAGATGTAATAAACAAACCATTCTGGGTGCGGTGGTGCCCTCTGCTGGTCAAAAACTAAAAAAACACTGGGTATGTGAAAGTCATGCAGGCATAATGGTATGAAAGCATCCAACATGTATGGCTGAATATGACAAACAAGTGACGTGGACATCCACAACGGTCTTGGCTATATATCATTGCTTATATAAAACTGCAACTGTTTATGTCAACCATACCAGACTATATTATTCCTATCGCCTTACTATCCAATCTGGAGGTAAAGCTCTGTAGCAGAACTTAGGAAGTCAGAGCTTTGCAATCCTTTATCTCAGGTTAAGAGGGCCAGCTCTATTTACACCGGTTGCTATGGCAACAATTGATCCTTGGGAAGCAATGAAGCGGATGAAAATAAGTCACTAATTAATACTCTGAAAAGCCAAAATGTCAGAAGCTAACTCTTTAACTAGCATTCACTTTGAGAAAAGGCATTGTAAGACAAGTCCCCATGCTAAAGTAAAACAAACTGCAGCTTTTGGTGTGCATGTGTACCCCTATAATTGTCCCAAACCACCTGCACCACCTATAGAACTGTCTCATAATGACTGGAAAAAAATAGTAACAGTCCATTATTTTATTATTATGCTTCTCAGTTTCATTGTACTTTAAGGATGAAGTTTTCCTGTATTTAACGCAGCGAAAGGGTAAAAGAATCCATAGAGAAGCCTATTGTAAGGAACAGCCCCAGCTTCACCTCATCAATGAACCATATAATCTACTAAGGCGTTACCCCAAGTGATAAGTGATAAGACTCTTACATTAAGGTCACTTTGGGGGTCTCTGTAATGTAAAAATGGTGCCTGGAAACAATGTATGGCCCGCAGCTGACTAACACATCCATGTCATGCTTCTAGCACTCGAGATGTCAATGAATTACAAATCCAATGCTTCCCTCCCATCCTTTGACCATGGCCTAGCCCTGCTACTTAGACGCCAGCCATTGTAATGATATAGAAATGTACGCCCCAGGCTACTAAAACCCTGAGCCAGAACTGAGAATGAATTTCTATTCCTCATAATAACGAACATTGCTATTTCCAACATGGTGCAAAGTCTTTCATGGGCCACAGCGATCCTAAAGCTGGCCCCCTCGCACGGACAACAAGTGAAACAAAGTGCTGCGCGCATGGAAACGGAGCAGCCAATGTGCGTTTCCATCTTGTGCCATCCGTGATGTTGACGACTATTCCCTGAATGTGAAGCACCCGCCAGAGCCGCAGGAGATGCCATCTCCAGTAATCTCCCTGAAGCTCGGAGTCGCTGCCAACAGACCACACAGGGGCAGATTGGGTGATGTGAGCATAATAAACAAACGCTGCACGACTGAAAGGTTACCCGCAACCATTTATCCTTCGCTGTAAAACAGGCTTCTCCAACACATCTTCTGCCTCTAATTCATATCTCAGGGTTCAACCTACTGCAGACCGAACAGACGTCATTTACTAAATGACAATGTCCTTTGTACAAATAACATCCTGAATTAAGAACGTCGTACTACCCTTTATAAAAAAAAAAAGGGTAAAAAAGGAAAACGTTCTGCGTGGGTCCTGTAGAAACATATGGCAAGTAGAGCGTGTGGAGGGCTTGATGCAGCCCAGGAAAGGCTTTGGGTGCCGCAGCTGCTATGGACCTCGAATACTTTAAAACCTAAAAATACGTCCTTAGTTCTTTTCTTCCCCTCTATCCTCCGGTCTGAAGGTTCTCTCAGGACCACTATTAAGAGTTTTCATAGGAAATCATCAATTCATCTGCAACACCAACACGGTGTCACAATGAATACGCTTTCACTTAATAGAAATACATTTGCAGTTGAAGATGGATGTCGGAAGCTTTCCCCGAGCACAGAGGTCAGGTAAGACAGCACGCTACCAATAATACCATACTCAACATGACATATCTATCGCCGGGTCTGTGAGGAAGCATCTCTTATAGGCAGCGTAGAATTCATTATATTGAGGACGTGCATGAACCGTAGGGTTCATTAATGTATCAACTTGAAAGCAATCGGAGATCTGCAAACACAAACAGCTCTTCGGATACATTTTGCCGTTTGGCATTTGCGAAATACAGATGACGCGGTGAAACTTGTCTTCACGGGGAGTTGGTTAATCACAAGGCTGCTTGAAAATGTCCACAGAGCAACAATCTAATTCTCTACAAAGAAAGAAACTGACAACCAGACGCTGCGTGGGGCTGTTTCAGAGCTGCTTCTATAATCAAATGTATGAAAATAAAAATGGTTTCCTTTTCAGTTCGGCCGCCCAATACAGTTCTCCAGGGAGATGTCATTGGAACTCGGAGGAATACACAGAGGGACGTCTGATGTCCTGGCAGCCCTACCATAGAACGCATATTAAAGTAACCCCGACCCTCTGTGAGTATTTTAACATGCATTCTTCCAAAACTAAATGGAAAAAATAAAACAAAAGCTAGGATCTTACATGTCGATGCGGTTATCCAGTGGCAGGAAATAGGGTGTGTGTGGGGGGGTAGTGCAGAATAGACCACACAAATGTATAGGGACCCCATGCATTCAAGTGCATATGATGGTTGGAGTGCCCGTTTAAACCCCATTTACCCCTAGGGCCAAGGTTGTATTGTGTTGCATAATTTTTTTTCCTTTACTGGCCTCTTTTCAGCCTGCCTGTCTATGGCAAACCGCAGTGCCTTTGGGAGTCAAACATTTACTCTACGTGGGTAGGTGGTCAAGAAATGTTAAGGTTTACAAACAAGTGTGTTATTTTGTGGCTCTATCCAACATTTTGGGGACCGCAGCATTTCGGTTTATGCCGGTTTGAAAGCTGCTGAAATTTTATGCCCTGCAATCATTCAAATGTAACTAAACTAGCATTTACTCTAATCTCAAATTGAACAAAGGATCACAACTGCTTAGGTCAGACGACGACCGCTATGTACAGTCACAAGATGGATGAGTAGATTTTACTTGGCCGCCTGGGACACTGTCTGGTAACGGCGGCCAACAGAAAGGCTCTCGGTAGAAAACAAAAAGCTATACTTAGCTATTTAGTCCTCCTTGCTCCCTAAGGGTAGAATTCACTACAGTCATGGGCTTTAGCGGTACCCACTTGTTTGAAATAACCCCACGACACATGCAGAGAGTGTTCCCGCATTATATATTGCCTCTCTGGCATAGTCTGCAAAGGGCACATGATGTAAAGTTGGCATACTTAAGGCTCCAGACGGTGATGTCATAGCCTGCTTAATCACCTTAGCTTTTCAAAGGATCTCGAACACAAACAACAGAAATGCCTAATTATGTTTGCCATGTGGTCTTTAATGGCACTAATGCACTGAAGCACCAAATCAAGCTAGCAGATTCAAGGCAGTTTCCACTAGAAAACAGCTTGTAAAGTGATGTATACACAGGGAAATCAATTGACACTACTTAGCTCAAGTGCCATAATCTGAAGTTAGTGATTACATTCTTTATAAACAGTGGTTTGCCTATGAATGTATACAGTGTACAGATAGAACAAGTGATTTGCTGCCTGTTACAAGGAACACAAGTAAAAGGACCGCTGGGAACAACTCATCACACGCATATATAAAAAAGCTTACCCATGTTCATGGGTAGTTTAACAAGGCCTTAAATCAGATACATGGAAAAGCTAAAGATATTTTGCTCTATAAATACAAAATCAAGCTGAGGATCATGCGAGTTGCAGAACAGGAGCAGCAGTTTTACCTCAGTCAAACCTGTCAGTATTCTGTCTTGCTCCAATCAGTCCCAACAAACCGGAGCTAAAAACCATTTATACTCAATCACAAAAGGTGTAAAGGGGCTACGTTCTACTATGAGTGTGTAAAGTTAGAGATGGGATAGTCCTCTATATACAATGTCTGCTAGAGCTCCACCTGCTGGTGTATTCAGGTACTGCTTTAATTCCCAGTTAAATCCTAGGGGCTACAGAGGCAGTATATAGAAAAAGCAATTCCAGAGCAAAGCTTTACATGGTGCAATCAATGTATGCTGACTGCTCCCAATTTACTACTTTGCTTGCACACATTAGAGGCTATAATAGCAATTCTGGTGCAAAGAACAGCAAAAGAATCATTTGTTTCCACCGCTGCTCACCTTTTAGGAGCTTTGATTTTACAGCGGCATCTGGACAATATTTTAATAATTCTAGCAGAAAAGGGAAGCGTTCGATTTCAAAGGAGGTGGCATTAATGAAATCCATTATCCTCCGACATCGCCCTCAGCAGATTTATAGAAACACACAAATGATATTACTACAAGTATTTCCCGCAGTGGGAACAATGTTTACTTTATGCATAATGAACAAACGCAAAGGAAGTTACACGACATGTTTTCATTTTCATCCTACTTTATTTTTACAGCTTGTCATAAGGACTGAGAAAGTGCTAAACAATTAGACATACAGAGGGCCCGTATTGTGATCATCACTAAATGCTTAAAGATATAATTTTCCAATCACAAGCCAATTCCTTTCATATCAAAGAGACAAATTATTATGGGCAAATCTAGTAAATCTAGTGCCAGATGCATTTTATTTTTTATAAGCATGTCCAGGTCCAGCCATGCGGCCTCCTGTCTTGTCATTAGACAGCCTTTTTCTGGATCTTCGTTGTGGTTGTCCAGTAGGGTATGAACCCTTTTTGCCAGGCTTGGGGTGCTCTAGACATGCCAGTAGAGTAGTGTCAACGTAATTGGGGATGAGCGTACAAGTTGCTCAATCATTCAGCTAAAAATTGCTACCACAGGCCAGAATCTTTACTTAGGTGGCCTTTACATTACAAAGGTAGGGGGACACATGCTGAATATAAAAAAAAAATATACCGGTATATTCAAGGGTACAAGAATGTTTTGCCACTATGCAAAGCAACATCACCAGTTACTGACGAGAGGACAGAAACATACAATGGCTACTTCTGCAATTAAAGTCAGCCATAGTATCTCCTGTTGACACACACCTTCTGGGACAATGTTCATAGAAACAAGCGGCGATCAGGCTGCCATCTGTACACCATTTGTAAATACAGCAAAGGCCTTCTGACAAAGTGCCAGAAAGAGCAAAACAGAATCAGCGTCAGCAAGCAATCAACACTACCTATCTTGAAGTTCCTTCAACCATGAAGAGCACACATGCCTAATGACAAAGTTTATTTATTCATCAAGGGGAAATAAACATTACTTAGTAGTAAATGAGTTTCTTAACAAGAAAATATGGCACTAGTTGGAGGAGGAGGAGGGGGGACAACTCTTTTTTAAACGTATATTTCAGAGTGTGTTATAAGGCACCCAATGCACGGGGACTCATTCAGCGACCACACAACCTGACTGCACACAGACCAGGTCTCTGAAGCATTTTCCTGCACACAGAATGAAGTACTGTAGATGTTTACAGACCCAGACCATGCAGAAGAGAAGATACAGAAAGCCACCCGGGCCTATTTATGGTCATGTCTTTTTTTATGATCCATGGGAAGGGATCGTTCCATAGATTCCTATAAATACTCTGAGCTTCCTGGCTCCAATCGTTAAGCCCTGTTAGACTATGTGAACAATCATACAAGTAATAAAACACATTCTTAAAATAACAGATATACAAACTAATTTTGCACACCGATCAATCTGACCAGAGAAGCCTAAGCCAGGTTCTAGCTTGTTTCATTATTAGACTGGCTGATCTGCATCCAAAAGTCAACACATGTATCAATTCATGCGTTAATGCACTACTGGGGAAAGTCAGCATAAACATGTGCGTCGATACATGTTACATGTTACAATTTGGAGTTGCAGAAAGAGGGTTAGGAGAGTCCTGCTCACATAAGTATCTTACTTTAATACGCAGCACAGTGATGTGGATCAACAGATGGACTTCCGCTGCTCCACGTGATCATTTATGATGGTTTTCAAAAGTGAATCAATAATGTAAGTTTTGGTACTTTGATATGTAAATAAAAGCTAGATGTCCAGAGACTGGCTGTATACTAAGGGTGGTGGCGATGGAAGCTCGGGCAATGAAGCCACTTCACAGGGTGGAGAAGCAGCTGTTCCTGCTTGAGTCACACAAAGCTTGGCGAATGACACCCATCGACGCAGCAGATGGTTTCATTACTATTCTTTACAATAAATGTACATGTACGTGGCCCATGTTGCCTATTGCACATTCAGAGATGATGGCATACATGTTCACACTCTGGCTTGTGTTTTTAAAGATGAAAGATAAAACAAAACAAGAATATTTCATGGACATTTACTAAATGAATAAAGGTTGGTGCAATGCCTGCCCGGTTAAGACCACGCATTCTATAGGATATAGAATCTTAAAATAGATATGGGAGGTGATTCACAGCACAGTTCATCCACGTAGGTCTCTTGTCCATTTAACAAGAGAAATCCTTAAATGTCCTTGTGGACGATCAGGACGGAGTTGAAAGTGTATTAAAAAAAGTTTTAAATTTCTTACAACCTTTATTCCTCCCACTGGAGCATCTTACTATAGGGAAGCTTGGTATCAAATGTAAAGGTGATCTCAAGTTAAAAGAACAAAATAAAAATCTTGTACCTTCAGAATTGTTTATGGTTTTGTGGCAGATAAGTCAAGCACATCTATAAAAATGTTACTTTAATAATTAGTAGCTATTAAATGCAAAACAGAACCAATAACTTTAAAGGAATGAATGGGGGCAACAGACTTCACTGCAAGCTCCCTTTAGAATTTATAACAAGTTTCATTTAAAAAAGCGTTTATTGATGGTGATGCTTTTAATTAAAGCTGGAGCTTCAAGAACCCACTGCTTGACAAAAATAACACTTTATTAATGGAAAAATGGGTAGACTAGACGTGCCAAATCATTCTTATCTGCCGTCAAATTCTATGCTTCTATGTTACCAGTCATTTTTCTACATGTATCTTTTGTATAGCAGAAAAAAAAAGTTACTGTTAATGCGAACTAAAATCCCTGCAAATACTTCACTATGGTACTGGCTATATAAAACAGAGGAGCAAATGACTTATCTGTCAACATAAAATTACCCTTTTCCTCCTCAACTCATTTTGATTTATCTCTTAAACAGGTTTTATATAATAGAAGAAATATTTCAGTGAAATAAACTCAGAATCAGATTTTCAGAAGATGGCTGATGAAGTTAGATGGCAAACTTTGCTCCGTCCTTCTGAGATTATGAGATTTTCCATATTTCAGCCAGTGGGGCCTGCCGAAGATCCTATGAGAAATACACAAATATGCGCCAAATGTCTACAACTTGCACACAGTCCGCCATATAAATCAACACAAAAATACCGCACATAGCTACCAACATTGCTTATATGTTATCTTTAATTATTTTCTTTAATCGATGAAAAAAGTCCACGCGCTCTCCAGAAATGACCTACAAAATCCACATGACAGACTGTGTGCCTGATGACCATTTTTAGGCAACGGCCAGATAGAGGCTCAATATAACTAATACAGGAGATGTTCGAGAGCCCAACAGACAGATCCCATAACAAAAGTATTTTTACATCGGATGACCACGCCAGGCATTTTCTAAATGTTTGACCGCAGTTCCTTATAGGCATCAGATTGGAAATTGCTACAAAAAAATAAATAAAAAATGAGGCTATGCTTAAACATCTGCGCACCAGAGAAGTACGCGTACTGCTTACACAACTGGTATAATACAACCCAAATAAACATGACCATTGGAACAAACGTGTGTCCTTAAAAAAGAAAAAAAAAATGTGTATATGAATGAAGAATAATTACAAGTAAAGAATAACAATGTGTTTATATTCCTGGCAGGCTACACAATTCCTAAAGCATTACCATTCTGAAACGGATGCAGACATCAGGAAATAAATGTCTTTTTTATCATCAGTTACATGGAGTGGTAAAGGCGTTAATGAATAACTGCAGGTGGCGCTTTACACATTATTAATCACACAAAATATATAACTATGCAATATTAACACACACAGTGCTCCATTTAATAATGGGGAAAAGTATCCTTCTGTAGGAAAACCATTTCTGCATTTGCAAAATGTAAAGGTGGCTGCGCGAGATAGGATTTACCGGCCTCGCTGAAGGACATTCATTCCCAAACGCACCCTGACCTTCAAAGGCAAATTTAGCGTTAATGCAAGGGCCGGGGAGAGCCCTGCGTGATACAGCAACAATACAGCAAAGACCACTAAAAATAAAGAAAGGTTGGTGCCCAGAATACAGAATACCTATAACCACATCTCCCAGATTCGCAATTCCCAATATAATTGGGGATTTTTCTGAAATGACAATTTGGGTTTGAGAAACCTAGCATATGGTTGTATGTCTCTACAGAGATACAGGGGTAAAATTACATTTCCTAACGTATGAAGTATCTTGAAGGTTGAGAAAAGGCTTGTTGTGAAATGAAAATCTTATGTTTTCCAATCAGAGGAGTAAAGATAACCTTTTGAGACACCACATGCGAATCGCTGGGATTATCTATTTTTAAACTATATTGTGAGCGTTGCATAGGGACTTGTTATATACATAAGAGGTTAAGTGCAGTGAAATATTGAAAGACACAGTAAAGTGTTTCCTAATTAAGAAGATACTAAACTTATGCATCCATTTATCCAAGCGTTGCTCAATAATATCATCACAAACATTAACTCGTAACTCGTCGTGTGGCACAAACACCAGGCAACTTGGCCTTCTATAAAAGGCGTAAGTACTTCTCTAAGTGGAAACATATCAATTTGTGACTCATAAATAATATTTACTGGTAGTGCTCTCCTACATTGTGTCTGCCACAAAGCACAATGTGCGAAATGTCACAAACGCAATACTTACCCGCCTGCGGCAAAATGGGAGGCCATGGGCAATGATGCTGATACAAAAGGTCTTCATGACTGCTTGGGTTGGCAATGCTTCTTTAGTTCTTTTAATATTGAGAGGCACCGATTCATAATTTAGAGCTGCTCGTTCTGACTTGGACATCCTCGATAAAGTCTGAATTATGAATCTCCGGCTAATATAAACAAGTGTTTATATTCATCATCATGAAGAAAATAAAGGGGCTCCCAGTTTGGGCCAGTGTAGAGCAGGTCCCTGCTTCTCAAGACCTGCTCTCGCTTGCTCCGTTTCCCTTTTAAGTTCTCTCCATGCACTCCTGACCTCTCGGAGGCTTGGTGAAGTGTATGCTGTCCTAGTATAGCAAGGAATTATAAACTCCAAATGAGAAGGCAGACTGCTCCTGTCAATCACACAGCCACTCCCATACAAAGGCAACCAAATATATATAAGAAGGACCTTCGTTAAAAGAGTACACCCAAATCCTAGTGGTTGTAATTGCCACATAATAAAATGCTCTAAAAACATTACAAATCTATTACCAGGCACAATTCAACGTGTAAATCAGTACATAGCAGACTTCTGAAAAGCGGGTGGGGAGTGAATATATATATATCATATAATTATTTATTTTAACCACGAGCAGCCATATGAGCTTCCACCTAGAGAACAATGATACAAAACTGAATTTTATGTCAAACACGAAGTTGCGAGTTACACCCATCTATGTAATTTACAGGAAAAAAGTTTTTATTTTTTTTTCATAGAATTGTGGTTTCCAGGTTCCCACCAGGATTTCTTTAATTCAACAAAGTTGTGTTCCTGCAAAAACAAATCCGGCGAGCTTGTTTTCTGTGTAAGCCACAACTCCTAAACGCTGGAAACACGTATAGTTATGTATACAATAAGAAAAGCCAAGTTCGCTGCTACATTTGGCTGTCTGGAGAAACTTTTACAAAGATCTGTCCAACCTTGACTTCTGCCATAGAGAATTAAGAACTGCAACATAACCTGATCCTTTGGTGCCCTCAGGTGGTCAAAGACATGTCATACCGTACGAAATAAAATCAGCCAAGAGGGAAAGAATGCTAAGCCCCTGCTCAAGCTAGTAGGAACATCCTTAAGACGAGAAGACAAACAGGAGTTTGCATTATCATCAACATACAATAATGCCTTCGTACATGTTTGCAAGGCTGTAGGCATTTGTATGTTGGTGTTTCCCAGGTGGGTGAATGTGACTCTCCCCACACACGTGCAGAAGGCGTTCCTACCGATTTCAGATAGTGTTGGAAGTAGTGCTTGCTTCTTCTAAAGGCAAGCAATTTTTATCATAATTAAATATTTCTTTCAGGCAAAGAATGCATATTAAAGTACAGACACACACATGGAATACGCATATCTACACATTCATACCAATTGTTTGTGGGCACATGTAGTCTGGCATTTGATGAAATAGCTTTCTTTGTAAGCATTCCAGCTATGGCGTTTATGGTCAGATGTCTGGTATTTTCTAGCATTTCCCAAATGCTTCCCCAATCGTCATTGAAGTTCCCATAGCTAACTCTGGTGGCTAAGCCAGGCTGACCAGCTGTTTAAGATACAGGCGGAGGAGAAGGTGGGGGGGGGGGCCCCAGTTGCTCCTTGAAGAATTTAGAGGCTCATTAGTTACTTATGCTGCGACAGCACCTTTTAGCTAAACTATGTTAGATATGATATAACACAGCAGGTAGGTAAGCCATTCCACAAATTGCACATCACATTAACAGGAATTACCACGAGCGAGATGCTGGGAAACGCTAACGTGTTTTGGGATCTTTCTTTTAGGTGGTGATAGGAATGCAAAGAGAAAGTTTTCCATTTACTGCAGTTCTACAGAAAATACAAAACCTGTCAGGAAGCAGATTTAATCGCTCCGTAACTTAGCATCAGCTATGAAGTTGGGTGAAAAATCTATATTTATAAACTGTATTTGAAAAGTCAATGAAAAAAAATCTCTTGTAAAGCTGTGCTGCATACTTTCTCTACCAATCAGGCGAGTAAAAAACACTATATATCTATATAATGACGTCTCCAAAGCACGGTTACCATCTCCAAGGGGAGAGCTTGCGTCGGCCCTCATGGTCCTATGAAATACAGAGGGGCACCACACCATCTTTTACAGGACCAATCTAACCAAGGGCTAACATTTCTGTTCCAGAT
This sequence comes from Spea multiplicata, assembly GCA_009364415.1. Classification (NCBI taxonomy): domain Eukaryota; kingdom Metazoa; phylum Chordata; class Amphibia; order Anura; family Pelobatidae; genus Spea; species Spea multiplicata. The sequence continues at coordinate 91,616 of VKOC01001052.1, read as the reverse complement.
GCGATCACTTACGGATTTAGGTATTTAGGTATCTACCAACAAATAGTATAGTTTAGCAGATTGTTTTCTACATTTTTTTAAAGTCTGCATATTCTCCAGAAACTTAGGTCGAGGCAATAAAAGCTACCAAATCATAAAACATAATGAAACCCAAGTTGCTTTTTGGGTCACTTGATGGCCGCATAGAAACTCAAAGGTCTAGCTGGACAACAAAGATGCAGTGGGTGAAATGCTAGCAAAAACTGCGCAGGTTAGAATTAACCTGCCAAAGCTAAATATACCACAGCAAGGACAGATCCCACCATGAGGGGTATACATTATATATATATATTGCAGGTTCTGACCAAACTTTAGGGTTAAGCAGCCCCCTCCTGCCACACAGGTTCCTCATTAATGGTATTCAGAGAAGGGTTTAACCCCTTCAATCCCCTATGGACGTACCGGTACGTCCAAAAAACGCATCCCAAGAATCCCCTATGGACGTACCGGTACGGACACCTGAATTGATAAACTTGGAGGGGATTTTCCATCACTTTACCTAATTTTGTGAGGATTGTGAGTGATTTTAGAAGCAAAACATTTAACAGCGGAAAGCAAGATTTTAGAAGGCTAATTAAGCTAATTGTATTTTCTAGGTTTACTTCCCTCGTTATCTCTGTGTAAGACAATGATAGGAGTCAATCAGCCTGAACAATAGCCCAGTATGAGATTCTAAAAACACCCAGGTTTCACTATACTCTAAAAAGAGTATTTAAATGCTCTGCCAATCACGAGACATAATTTGTTGGCTGGGACAAGTAGTTACATCATTAAAGTGTAGGAGAAATCTTAAAAAAAAAAGGCTCTTTAAGTCAGGGCATGACAAATCCCAGGCGCCAGGTCGCCATGGCGACTGAGCATTTTGCCCTGGTGCCTAGGTGTTTGTCAGCCTGTTAAATCCCTAAAAATGCCCTCGAGCCTGTGATCACTCCCACGGAGTGATTCTGTAGGCTGAAACCGCAGGCAGATTCAGGGAAGGGGGTTGAGTGTTGATTGGGTCCCCACACTTGTGACACAACACCCCCTGCTGCCTGATCGCTCCATGAGAGAGACAGTGCAGCGTTAACCCCTTCAACGCCACAATTGTGTATGACACATTTGTGGCATTGCAGGGGTTAACATTTGTCCCCACAAGCTTGTGGGGACTAAATATCAGTCAATGCTGTGCTCCAATGGAACATCAGCATTGAAAGAGTTAAAAGAAAAAAATATCAAATGCTGTGAGTTTAGTAAGTGGGCTGATGATGATCAGATCACTCCTGACCAAAACTGTTAGTTTAAAAAAAATCCTGGCTCCTAACTTTTTTACCTGGCGCCTAGACTCACAACAAATTTGTCAAGCCCTGCTTTAAGTGTAAGAGAAATGGTACAGGGCATTGATCACTCTCTCCTAAAAGGAGCAGGCAAGACTACCTAGGGGCAATATACTCTATACTGTGTGTGTATATATTCAATATACTGTGTAATGTGTGTGTATATATATAGTCAATATACTGTGTGTGTATATATATATATATATATATATAATATATTATATATATATATATATATTCGATATACTGAGTGTGTAATCAATAAAGTACACCTGTACCCAATAATCAATAAAGTACCCTGTTTTGTGTTTTTTTCTGCTGACCAGCTGATGTATCCCAGTTTGCAAATACTTATAACTTGGTTCTATAAGCAGCGCAAAAACATATTCCGGTTTAGGTACCTAAGGTGCCTACTGCCTCATAGAAAGGTGAAGTACTACACAGAAAGATAATGGTGCACATATTCTTTAATTTTTGCAGAACTCAATTTCAGGTCAATTAACTGTGTTGCTGATCCTCTTAAAAAGCAGCATCATAAAGGCAAAACGAAAGCAGTAGTAATGTCCATTTGTTTTAATGAAGCACGCGTGGCATTCCAGGAGTGAATAAGCATTAGCCACTTGCTTTTCTTCTGTGACCAGAAATATGCAGGAACGTGGTCTGACCAAGCAAACAGGTGCCTAAAAATCACAGTATGGAGGCATGCTCAGGACAGAAGAGAGGTCCTACACTCCCTCTGGTGGCCATAACATAAATGACACTCTGCTTGGCCATTCCTAGCACATCACAAAATATACCCTCATTGATCTACTAACCACCTCTTTACAAAAATAGGTTTTTTTGTATTTTTAACTAAAGGGCTGTTCAGCCATTATTTACCTTTTTCATTTTTAGTTTATCCAAACTATGCATGGCATTAAAATAAAGCATAACTCTTTAAAAGGAAAAAAGCTTCCTCCGTCACCCATACACATCACAGATAAAATAAAAAAAATAATAATAAATACATTCATGAAAAGCCCAGATGCCGCTTAGTAAATGTATCAGCTTCTTACATTTTTGAAGGGACAGCGTCAGTGAGCTTCTGCTGCAGGAAGATCTAAGCTAGCCCTGTTTAATGAATAGTTCAATTAGCGAGGGTGCTGCAAAGTCTCCCAAGGCACTGAATCACACATTACACAGGACCAGCTCGGTCTTGCCGGAGAGACCTGCTCATGTTGGCCCTTCATAACGAAACCACAGCTTTTCTTCAAAATCTCCGGGCAACTTTCACTTTAGTGAATAAACCCCTTTTGTCACTATTGATTGAAAATGGCAGCATGCCGTTATATTAGGCTGCCTGCTCCATGCACTGACCACTGCTTTTACTATAGGTCGACATTGCTTATGGTTGCTTACTATTTTATTAAGCATTTTTATTAGTTATCAGGTTTAAAACCCTCTAAAAGTATCATGGCACATCATGAAGGAAAGAAGGGGTTAATCACGCAGATGAACAGGTGAGCTAATAAGCTCTACACAAACTGATGTTTGCAATACGTAGGTGCAAACTATAATTACGTCTGCATTGCCGCCCGCATTGGCCACTGGACCAGGCATACTTAATCTTGTAGAAGTGGAAGCTCACTTTGTAATTTCCAGTCTGGGTAAATGTTTTCGAAATATTAAGATTAAAAACAGGGCACTAATTTACCTCAAAAAACTTTATGTGGGGGAATAATAATAATGCAGATCTGGGGATGAACGTATATTAAACCACGTTAGTAAATAATATGCATTTTTCATACATAAATGAATGAATACAATTTATTATTTTATTCTGATGTTGCACAAGCCAATGCGACTGTCTCAAAGGTCAGTTTATTGAATATTGTTACGTAGGAAGGAAGACCTCTTCAAGAGTAAGAGAAAGAATCTTTCCATTGCCTCAAAGCTTTTGAATCAAGTCCAGAATAAACAAAATGCTATACTTTGGATTTGACCTTATGGGAAAAAACATTGCTGCTTAACAGACGATTGCCAAAAAAGTAAAAGATCAGTGAAAAGCAGGAGTTTACAGTGAAACGTATTGTATAAATATCTATATTACCTATGATCAATATTCACTGGAAAAAAAGATACCTTGCCTTTGTAAGTCTTCAGTATGGTATTTCCCATGGTTTTTCTTGTTTTTTTTTTTTAATGTAAAAGATTAACACATCATCCACCCAGGGGAGTTTCTCTGTTTAACTACCCATGCGCTAACCTTCTTAATGTTGCTATTTACTTAGCAAAGCTAATGTGCCAGTCGCACAACAGTGGGTCCAACGCTATACCCAGCTGCTGGGGAAGAAGGTCTGATTCACTGTATCACAAACTTAAAACAGAAAATATGAATTATAAAAAATAGTTCCTTTAGAGTTTATTATATTTTTTAATTCTCTAATTGTTGCTATGCAAAACAAATATACTACAAAAAAATCAAAGAGATTCCAGACACAAGGAATGAATGGTTCCCAGGGAAGCTACGGCACGCAGCCCTGGGTTGGGGTGACTATAGGGCAGGGGCGTCCAACCTGCGGCCCTCCAGCTGCTGTAGGACTACATCTCCCATAATGCTCTTTAAGCTTTAGCTGACTGCCTCAATGAATAATGAGGGAATGGGACCTCAGTTGGGAAAAAAGACTGAGTCATTTGATATATGTCAGTTTATCGAGGCGGATGTTCTACTTCAGTTGTCTAAGGTAAAGACAAATAAGTTGATGGGGCCTGATGGGATACACCCCAAGTTATTAAAGAGCTTGGGGGTATACTAGCAAAACCGTTAAAGGATATATTTAACAAATCATTGGTAACGGTCGTCCCAGGGGATTGGAAAGTAGCGAATGTTATGCCCATTCACAAAAAAGGCAGTAGGGAGGAGTCTGGCAACTACAGGCCAGTTAGTCTTACATCTGTAGTGGGGAAATTAATGGAAACTATGTTAAAGGAAAGGATTGTTGAACATCTGAAGTCACATGGGTTTCAAGAACAAAAACCATCATGGGTTTTCCCCTGGCAGATCTTGAAAAACAAATTTTATTGACTTTTTTGATTGGGTGACTAAAGTAATTGATTGCAGTGGTGCAGTAGACATTGCGTATCTGGATTTCAGTAAGGCCTTTGACACTGCCACATAGAAGACTTTTAAATAAACTGCAATCTCTGGGTTTAGATCCCAATGTTGTTGAATGGATTAAGGAGTGGTTGAGTGACAGAAAACAGAGGGTTGTAGTCAATGGCGTATATTCAGAACAAGGTCTTGTTACCAGTGGGATACCTCAAGGATCTGTACTTGGACCCATTCTCTTTAATATTTTTATTAGTGATATTGCAGATGGTCTTGATGGAAAGGTATGTTTATTTGCTGACGACACAAAAATTTGCAACAGGGTTGATGTTCCTGGAGGAAGAAGCCAAATGGCAAACGATCTAGGTAAGCTGGAAAAATGGTCAGAGCTGTGGCAATTGGCATTTAACGTGGATAAATGCAAAGTAATGCACCTGGGGCATAAAAATCCAAGGGCAGAGTATAGAATATTTGGTACTGTCCTAACCTCAACGTGTGAGGAAAGGGATTTAGGGGTAATTATTTCTGAGGATGTAAAGGTAGGCAGAAAATGCAGTAGAGCAGCAGGTAATGCTAGCAGAATGCTTGGTTGTATAGCGAGAGGTATTAGCAGTAGAAAGAGGGAAGTGCTCATGCCGTTGCACAGATCACTGGTGAGATCTCACTTGGAGTATTGTGTACAGTACTGGAGACCGGATCTCCAGAAGGATATAGAAATGTTGGAGAAAGTGCAGAGAAGGGCTACTGAAATGGTTGGATGTTAACCATGGTAGATATTAATACAGTAAAGGCATTTAAGCAAGCATGGGATAGGCATAAGGCCAAGCTAGATATAGGATAAGGGCAGGTACTAAAGGAAAGAACTCAGAGGTTGGGCAGACTGGATGGGCCTACTGGTTCTTATCTGCCGTCACTTTCTATGTTTCTATGCTAAGGGACTGGCTGAGGCGGATGGGAGATTTAGTCCTGCAGCAGCTGGAGGGCCGCAGGTTGGACGCCCCTGCTATAGGGCATCTATAGCCCTGTCAGCCTCTTATCCTTGGAATGCAATATGTTCATGCTCACATAAAACAGGAGCGGCTTTGGTTTTGCTTAATGAACTCTATGGCTTTTTGTTTGTTCCAAGGAAAGCATTTCTTAAACCGTATCAACATTTTCTTGTGGTTGCACGATTCCGCATTTCTAAAAACACAGGGCGCAATTATTTTAGGGAAATTATATTTCAGTTTTTAAAGAATAACTACAGAAATATAGTAATATTATTCTGCATGCATTTTATATATAAAAGAAAATGAATGTGAAAAAGTTATTAGCAGGTATCGGCCATCATGGTTTCCCAGTCTATGAGATTCAAACCGTTGGGAGCTTGAAAAAAACGCGTATTTTTCATACCAAAACACAGTGTAAACATTGATTTCAGCGATTTGGACGATTCCCTACATTAGCCATTATAATTACGAATAATAAAAGTATTGCTATATCTCATGTGAGCTCACAGCAACTCATTGCTTAAAGTATAAAGCAATGATGAGGTTCTGAAACTATGTATATCTCTGATTCTAACTATATGAATATGTTGGTCCTCCTAAAAGTATCAAATTCTACAGAAAAAGCTGACTTAGTGGAGTTATGTTTGATTCTAAACAAAATGTACAGAACCTACCTTCTGCTGTGATAAGCTACAGAAAAAAACATAAGTTGTTAAGACTTGTTGAGGACTCTATAAACATAAGACGCATAGAAAATTAATTATTACAGACATAGCTATAAGGAAACAAAGGGAATTGGTACTCACTTTTGTTTTTGTGTGGAAAGGAGTGGAGCGCTGGTGTATTGACATGTCCATTATACTATTGGAATTGGGAATATCATTGCCATTTCTATGCTCATCATCCCGACTACTGTCATCAGACTGATCAAAGTCATCACTGTCTTGGTCCATCTCCTCCTCGTCCTCATCTTCCACATCACACGAGTGGGCCTCGTCCTCATCTTCTTCATGCTGCTGTTCATGTTCTTCGGGCCGATCAGTGGACTCCTGATCAGCTACAATACAGCTATTATTGTTTTCTTCAAATTGTTCCTGGTGGTGTTCATCTCTGTCAACACTTCCAGGGCCATCATCATCTATGTCCCCATTTAGCACAATGTCATCATCCTCTGGTTCCTGTGGGTGCTGCTGTTCTTCATCCTCCACTACTCTGTCCATCTGCTCCTCATCTGCTTGGCTGGAAGAAGCGTTACCTCGCACAGAACTGCCAGTACGTCGCCTCTTGCTGCCCACAGACAGCAGTTCCTGATTCATTTCCAAAAGCCAGCTTGCTACTTCATGGACATTTGCTAGACTGTCTGAAGGTGCAAATGTTTTCACATTCTAGGTTAAGGGGAAACAAAAATCAACATTAGACCAGATAGCTCTGATTGTGCAAAGGGTACATTGTATATGTTAGTTAAAAATATACATAACTGCAAGATGATCGCCACCAAATTAAGCATGCGTAACATATAGAACACAGTAAAAGTGCTGCGTAATGGCCGGTAATACCGCCAACTTCGAGAATCTTCAACTAGCCGCACTGTTCCTTTGCTTTGGTAATTATTGCTAAGCAATAGATTAATATTTAATACACATTATCAGTTAGGGAATTTTCTACCACCAAGTGATTAAAGGCTACTTCACTATTCATTTGAAGGCTTAAACAGTTACTTTGCAAAGTATTTCGAATGTGAAAATGTATATCAGAAATACAGTCGGACATCTAAAATCTATAAGCCGGCATCACATAGGCACCAACAAACTTAAAAAAAAAATAAAAAAAAAAAATAGACTAAGGCTTATTATACATACACTGGGAAGAGTTCTAGAGTGGACATTCACTATAGTATCCTAGTAGTGGCAGATGTTATATATATATATTATAAATATATATATATATATATATATAATATTTTATATTATACACATACACAGAGACACATAGTAGTGTACCAAATAATAATTTTGGGTTTGTTTTGGTTTTTCAAAGTGTACATAGAGTGCTGCCCATTTTCGTCTGTGACAACCAGCACAAGGTGAGACCAGAATATAGTTACTAACCACATGATGAGTGACATTTCCAATGTAAGTTTTAACTAGGCCAAAATAAGGCAGATAAACAAGTAGTTTGTTACGGCTTACCGTTTTGTGACCACTAATAACTATATGGACTGTTTATCCACTCTTATCCACACATATAGATCATCAGGACCATAGGGGTTATTAGCAAAGTACACTGCAGCAGAAAGCATTCCGCAAGCACAGTCCTATTTTAGACACACATTATCATCTTTTAGTGCATTAACTTCATATAGAAAATGATTGTACTTAGCTGGCTCAACGCCTACAATTACGTCAATTAAAACGGGAAAGACATTTAACAAGTCATGCCAGCACTCCGTGTGCTAGAAAGAATTAGGGGAAATGATTTTATGATGTCAGAAATGTAAACGTATTCAGAAAATATCTTAATTAGTATTCTGCATAAATATAGTGACGCACTTCTGTCTCCTTGAGCTCTGCCACTTTGCAAACGTGCAGTGGATAAAATTATAGAATTGTGACAGTTAATTATTGTGTAGAAGTTTAATAAAGGGATTTGCATGTGCATTCCGGGCAGACTTTTAACAATGAATTGGAAATAACGTGGTACAATCAGCAACTGCGAAAGAATGAATAACTATAATCAAGCACCTTCTCCTTGTTCAAACACAAGGGTGGCTCTGAAAAACAGACTCTCGGCTTTGCAATACTTTTCTAATTCATTTGTTATGCTATGGAATATAATGGTGTTATATAAAAAAAAAAATTGGCAGTAAAAGTTTAAATACATTAAAACAACTTTCAGCAATGTGCTACGCTCAACATAGAGAGGATAATGTCTAAAAAATGATTATGTAAAGTTTAAAAAGATCACTTTTCAAACTTTGCACTGGAATCACTTTTATAAATAACGCCATGAGGTCTTCTGCCAATAAAAAGTACAATTTTACCAACTAGAAAGTAAAAATAACAGAAAGCATCTCAGAAGACACTTTATAACCTTGTTAAACATTAAGCATACAGGAGAAGTATTTGAAGCTGAAACCAATACTATACAGTTTCATTAAATAAGAAATGTCTGAAAGTATATGCTAAACAGATTATAGTATTACACATAAGTTCATGATTGTAATATGAGGGACATAACACAAAGTATACAATTTATACATGAAATAGGTTCTAATTTACCTATGTAGAGTCACATGATTTTTTTTAATTTTATTTTTAAGTAAATAGGCTTTATCCTGCTAAAATTTAGTATCCAATTATAGGCTTTCCTAACAGTGACGTGGTCGTGTTACTCTCGACCCGTTTTCAGGTGCTTCAGGCTAGCCACTTCTTGTGTTCTCTGTCCTCCACAGATCTTCCAGCAAACCACTTTTGAAGGTCTATGTGTTCAGAACAGGCTGACCAGACATGGGATATCTATTCTGTATAAGCTCCAAGTGGCACCATATAAGCTTCTGTCAGGCTCGTACAGGACACCTCACATTCTGAACAGAATATTTCCACATGTGAGTCTGGCCTACTAGTGGAACAGAGGGACACTGCTGCATGCTTGGTAGGAGTGCCTAGTCCCCTTTTGAAAAGGGTTACATTCAGTTATACAAATTAACCGTTGTGGTTTTGTTGCATGAACTCAGGAGACATTATTAGGCTTGTGGGTCAGACCATGGGGGAGCTTTCCCTGGGACGTCAATTATGTAAAGCTTCATGCTCACGTTTCTCTGTAACATGCAACAAAGTGCCTATGCACCAGCATGGACAAGTGCAGTAAACACCTTGGACTTTATTTCAGACCTTACATCACTTACATCTTACATACTGTTTTCTGCCAGATTATTATTTGATCTGCCTGTATTATTATTTGATTGTAACTAACCAACAGTTTTACTACAACACAATAAACAGAGGTTTGGGGGGAAAAGTTCTCTAATGTTTGCTAACTTGCACAATTACACAGTAAACCTAAAGTACCCTATTCATAATGGAACTGTGCTCATCAACTCTCCCATTAATAAATCACAATGGAAACATTTAAATTTCACTTTGGATAATTTATGTTCAGATCTAAACTCGGACTAATGATCCTTTAGCAGTGGTGCTTTTATCCTTAAAATTGACACTTACTTTTATGGTCCAAAAAGCAAGGAAACTATGTCTTCATTAGAAAGCATTAGTAACGGGTCCGGTGCCAACACCAGAGAACTTCTCCAGCAAGAAGTAATAATACATATACACAGATTGGAAAGATTTTTTGACTGTAATATAATAACATCAGTTTAAGCATGAATTATAGAAGCCAAAAAACCCCAGGGCTGGGACATAACTATTCACAGGAGGTATATCCTCCAAACCCAAATGCTGAAGGTAATATCTCACCTCCACAATGCATTATGAAGAGCCAAACCTCAGTGTGTATACAATCCAACATATTTACCAGGAGTGGGAATCTCTAAGCTGGTTTGAGCAGGGAACTGCTCACCTGTTGATTCTGTAAGTCAAATTGTTATGTTATATACTACTTATGTCCTGTCTACTCATTGTACAGAGATACGGAATATGGTGGAACTATATAAAACAATAATACAAATACCAAAAATACTAAGCTAATAACACAACTAAATATTGTATTTAAAAGTGTTATTTTTTATGTAATGTACATGGATGTGCAGTACTGCATCTCAGTAGTAAGTTTTACGGCAATGAATAAGCAAATAAGTAGTTCAAATAGATTAAAATAGCTTTATGAATTCACAGAGAATACTTTTAACCAGCAGAAAAATAAACGGACATGTAAGGCATTCCATGTAGAAAGAGTATGTACTTAATAAAACAGGTTACTCTAGCGTGTGTGCCGATGCTTACAAACTAGATAAAAACCTGCACCGCCATGTCAACAAATCAACATAGCCTGTTCCTCGCCTATTCCCGGAAAGATGAGTTAACGGCTTATTATAATAACAGCTGCCTTGTAATTGCTAGCTCAAAACTAACTTGCTTTAAAGAGCCAGTAAGCTATTTTTTAACACAAAATCATTTAAAAAAGTGAAGGTTTGCTTAAATGTTAAAGATAACACTGTCTAAAGGGAACCCTGTTGGATGCCCACTTTCGGTAATGATAATCCGACGATGACGTTAATGGCACCCATACTGTAAGTCAGGGGCGTCCAACGTGCGGCCCTCCAGCTGCTGCAGGACTACATCTCCCATAATGCTCTTTCAGCTAAGAGGCTGGCTGAGGATTATGGGAAACGTAGTACTGCAGCAGCGGGAGGGCCGCAGGTTGGACACCCCTGTCCTGAAAAAGCTCAGCAATAGGTCCGTAAAGTTGCTTCTCAGAGTGGTTTTATTCAAAACACGCTTTAATTTTCTAATATATATAGGTTTGCTTAATTGTCTTCTTAAGTGGTAAATATAAAGTTTATGGGCTCTTTAAAGGGATCCCGGGCATGAGCCTCACCAAAACATGCATGTAAAATTACCTTAATATGCATTTACTAAAGAAAAAAAAGTAACTTACCTCCATGGTCTATGAAGTGGCCAATTGGTGGCAGGAAAGAGCTCCCATTGAAATCAGGAGTGTGCATTAGACTAGATTAGACTGAGCATGTCTGCAAAAACTTTTTTTGCATTGACCTCTAAACAAGAGGTCAAAGAATGTAAATACCGCCCCCAGTCCTTAAGATATTGTTACCAATATCTTGGTGAGATCATTCTGCTAATAGCATGGCTGGCAGAGATGCCAATAACATCTGGTTTCAGTCCGGCTGCACCAGTTACAAAACATGTTATAAATGTTTAAAAACACACAAAAACGGCACCCAGTATAACGAGTTGCCTCAAATATGTAGAGGCAAAAGGACCAAATGCAAACATATTCCGAGCTATAAATGAAAAGGTCAAATGTAAAATATTTAAACACACTATACACTGTGCTACAGATCACTACACGGTGGGGTTAACTGCAGATTACGGCATTTAAATTGGTGGTGCTTTCAATAGGCAAATGAAACTGAATTTGGGTTAACTGAAATATAAAATGAAGATAGATGAGCAAAGCGAGCAGCACACAAGCGTTGTTTCGGTTACTGATGCAAGACACGGAGAAGCACTTTCTAAAATCATCTCCTAGCAGACCAGTAATCTATCGCTGCCCAAAATACACAAACCACTAATCAATCCAGCCGGCAGCCGTATTATTGCATCTACACGCACCATCTGTCAGACCGTCTCCCAATACACGTGACCTGCTTCGACATCACGCAAAACTCGCAGCCATTCTGTGACTCGCTTTTCTTATTTCGCTGTCAAAACCATGAACCCCTTAACCATGTTAATGCCTGAGAGAGTATTTGGGCAAATGACTCAATGATCGCAGTGGTCCCTAACCCAGAAACAGTCTACACACAAACTGGATCATTTAAGGGCGATATGCTGCTGGAGAGCTTCAACATAACCCCTGAAACACACAAACTGCCACCTTTCCGGACTGCAACACGAGCTGTAGAGTGCTTAGTAGTTAAAATTAGTTCAGTAATTGCAGGCTGTTAAAAAGCGGGCTTGGATCTTTTAGGACCCAAGATCATATATGCTCCCTAAACAGAAAAATACTGGTCGTAAGGGCAGAAGTCTCATTCCTTTAAGCATGATGAGGTGTATTCACTAAAGAGAAGGTTGGCAGGAGAGTTGTGGTTTCAACTACATGGATTCCTTATGCATTATAAGAGGATGCACTGGCCCTGCATAATGCATAGTTCAATCAGCAGGGTGACTTAAATCTCGGTAATTAAAATATGCATTACAAATAATTGGAACAGAGGTCCATTGAGGTTGGCCTTTCATAATGTAAAAAAACGAACTTTAGTGAAAATGCAGAATCAGGGCTAAAGTGCATTTAATTTGCTCTTCTAATAAGAAACGTTGTCTCATAGGTTGAAGGCTCACCCACGTTGCACGGATGAAGCAATATTTTGACACCGATATCACATGCTTGAGGTGTAACAAAATATGTTTGTATTATATTGCATGAGGTAATCACATTTTGGAAATACTGATACAACATCCCATGCAAAAAAGAAACGAAGAAATGTTTAGTGTCACATATCGGCGTCCCCAAAGCTTAATGAAAAATACCAAAAGCGCGTACTTTTCAGAGAGCAATCGTGTTCATTTGTTTAATGTCAGAGCAGGGAATGATGGCAGGCTTGCATTACACTCGTGTTTCCTAAAAGCTTTTTTGTGTTACATTTTATTTATGTATGTCATTTTTAAGCCATATACAGTATTTGCTCGTTTATAAGACGACCCCTCAAAGTTTGGATCTTATTGGGAAAAAAAGAAAATGTCTGAATATAAGACTACCCTAATGGGAAAAAAATCTATACCACTGTTTTTGTCATATCTTATTGCATGTGTAGAGTGTTTTTTTTTTCTTGCTCACCAGTCAGTGGGTCAGATAGGAACAAGAACAGGAACAACACGTCCAATGATTCTCAGTCATGCTTAAGACACCCTAGGAATCATGGGAAATGTAGTTCACTAAGATGTGCCCCTAATTGAACCAGCTATGCAAATCATTACTACCGGAGTCTGTGCTCCTCTTCACAAATTGTCAGGTAGGACAATGCATAGAATTATAGGCAGGGATATGGCACATAATTTACAAATAGGAGCGGGGTCAGGTGGGCACTGAGTGACCCACGTGACCCGAGCAACAGTAGATGCTGTGATCCGGCCGCATCGGAGGAAGCTGAAGCGGGGGACGTGGAAACGGAGACGGTGGCAGATGCTGGGATTCGATGATGATGATTACAGGACGACCTTGATTTTCTGGAAAAAAAACTTCTTATAATCGAGCAAATACAGTAATACAAATCATTGCTATACATTACAAAATCAAAGTGTGCTACAAAAACAGTAGATAGAGAGGAAGAGAAATGAGAACATATCGCTCACGGAAGAATTACTGAACACGTTTGAGGGGACGCGGCATGGTGAACGGAGTTCTGCTCGTTCTAAAAGCACACAGCATTCGTCATTAAAGTTCCTTGTAAAGTGATTGAAATTCCAGAAGAAGACATGGATTCTTTCGCGCAGAAGCAGCCAAACACATCTAAACACAGATAGTCCCAGGAGGGCCTGAAATCCCCCCCCCAAAAAAAAACTTTTCTATCCAACTACTTCTTTTACACTTTTGTGCTCATATACAGTATATTTTCTATATCTGACAGAGGGAAACCACACCCTTTGCGTTGAAAGTGGAAAAAAACACATTTTTTTATTCTATTACTAGGAAAACCAAAATGTGGCCAAATAATTATCATTTTTTTCTTTCCACGTACGTGCTATATATATATAGCTATATACATTGCAATAGTCTCCAGCACTACAGATACGATACAACAATGAGGGTTGGTCCTCGAGCAAAGAGCACCCCAAGCAAAAAGGCCCTTTGTTACCCGCCATCTCTTTTCATATATATAAAATATCAATGTGGACGTGGATCTTTTCTGTATACCCCACGCATGGCGAAGGCATCCAGTGTACCCGTCAGGGGTTGCATTCATGTCGCGCATGGTGATTAATACATGTGCGGCCTTGATTTGCATAGAAATATAATATTGTCCTTAGCGTCAATAATGCCAACTCTAGGGAATTATTGTCTTTCAATAAGTAGTGTAAGCCACCAGGGACTGCGATAGATGCAGGGAATAAACGCAACAAGGATTGGTAGAAGGAGCAGATGAACATAAGATCATTTATCGAGGAAAGAGAAACCTATCCACATGCCCTCTCTAAACTGTAAGTCAGGAGATCTTTACATTAATCCCATAGCAGCCTAGTGTGCCCGTGGTGAGTGCGGTCCATGTACACCCGTTTAGTTCACATACATAATATAATATCTGGCTGTGTTTAAAAACATTTACAGATACTCAGCCCATAAACCAGTGAATTGAGCTGTATGAACTAATAATATCTGCTGATCAGAAGACAACCGATTAATGATTAGCAGAAGACTCAATATGTTGATACACTGATGTCTTTAACAAGTGCAGAGAATTCATAACGAGTGCAGAGAATTCTAAAAGAGACAATACCGCTGCCACATGTACACTGCAATAGAAGAACAGAAAAGGAAACGTTTTCCCCTCGTACCATTATAGAGTCAATCAGACCTACCAGAGAGGACACTGCAAAACAGATCAAGGGAATTCAACATCGTATACTGTGTGCGCGGCTCTGGCCTGAAATGTAAACATCTACGTGATATCCATCGCCTTATGTCTTAAAGTTTCCCGGCTCTGTCCTCAAATACCCCTTTGCATGCCAGCTTTTAAAGGCATATTATATCCAAGAATAAGGAGGCACAATCACAGTCACGGAACACGCAGTGCCTTCTGCTACTCGCACGTTCCACGTATCGGCTGCACACCGGGCTTAAACGACCTCAGAGGGGTCACTTTTATATTTATTACTATAGAAGCTTTATCATTATACCAGGTCTATATAAAATGTAGTGTTAATGTTGTGTAACACGGGGCTGCACAACTCCAGTCCTTGGGGGCGGGGGTAGGAATTCTCTGTATTTTGTCTGAAAACAAATAGTTTCATGAATGTTTCATTCTGACGCCTGTGCTTGAGCTGGGATGTTCACAAATGGTGTCCTGGGGGTCCGTTGAGGACCGGAGTTGTGTGGCCCAGGTTTAATATATACAGGGGTCATTACCCTGATTATTATTATTAATAACAGAGCAGGACAAAGTGAGGGCAAGCAGCAGAAAACTCCTGCAAAAATTAGTTAATCTGACCCGCGCTACGCAAGCTTTAACCCGAGACTAAGTACTCTCCTCAATGTAACTTCATATTACTCACTGTAACTGGGGTGTCCTCGCGGGGGCAGCTTACAGGAGCTGGTCCTTCATCATGCATTGTTAAGTGGCTGAATTGAAACATTTCACCCGATGGTTTAGTAAATAACATCAGGCAACTACAAGTCACTGAGCTCAAGCAAGATAACGCATGTGAGTTAAAGGGGACGCGATTAATCAGACTGTGATAATATACATCTGATATTAAGGTGGTAGCACACAGAGAAAGGCTGGCTATGTAAAAGCAATAGCGTTAATCACTGCCCTCCAATGGCAATAATTACAGCTAAGACTCATATTTCTTTTCACCTATAAGCTTGAAAAAACCTGGGGGTAGGGGAGTTTTATTATTTTTTATATATTTATTTGTGTCGTTACTGCTTTTGTGAGCAGATGCAGTCGGGTTTTAACCGAAGGCTTCTCTTTAAAGAACCGCAATATTGTCCCATTTTCAGAACTACGCACTGGTATGTTTGATGTGTGACTTAAAAGACTAGGCACTCTTTTTCTAGAGAACAAAATGTATATTCCATAGACTGACATTTGAAATGCCTCTAAACGTTGTTACATTTATTGATGGGCTTTTTTTTTTTCATACAGCTTGGCAGCTGAGAAAAAGAAAATTTCCATGGCATGCTGCTGTGCGCCGTACAATCCTGTAATTACAGCATGTCACAGATGCACTTTTCTCCAGATAGGTACACAATTAGACACGCTGGTGCAAATGGCACACTGAACAAGAGCCGTGATTGCAGAGCGTTCTACGCAGAGCGGCGGTTGGTATAACTACATCTCAATAACCAGAGAGCCGGTGGGGGGAGGTTACAAAACTGGTAAACACGACACAAAATGCACGGCCACATCGACTGAAGAAAAATCATTTAAAACCCCCAGGCTGTAAAGAATATGAGAAAAAAAATAGCACATTGAGCCCTCCAAGAGTATTTCCAGTTTTTCAAATAATCCTTAAAGAGACAGTCACAACAATTAACCAAGGCCTAATAGCACACCCATTATCCCATGCGCAGCGGTATGGACAAGCTTTACAGACACAACCATTTCATCCAGACTACCAGATCCCCAGAAAATCAGTTACTCAGAACACTCGCCATTCATACAGCACACAGGTCTCCATTCGCATCACTTGGAGAGGTTGCTCCCAGCGCACAGGCACTAGTAATGGTTTGCCGACACCCAAGGGATTCACCTCTAGCAGTGGGGCTCAGGATTGAACCCTGTAGCTTCTAGTCCATGGAAATTACACGCTAGCCTGGCAACTGAAAAATGGTAGCCCGAAAGGTCCGCAGAATGTTTTCCATAAACACAAACACACACAGCAGCACGAGGGGAGGCTGGAGGCAGTTCAATCATCACAGGAATCGAGCCTGCGGTGTGACTACTCCTTTAAAGGTACACAGACACATGGTAATGGCACAGAGCAATGGGGGTGACTTTAGAACAGCATTCTCTTTAGCCAATATTATATGCTGATGTATGTTGCGCTGTGCCTTTAAATCGGGATCATAAATAAAGGTGCTAACTCTAACACATAATAACATTTGTTCTGTTTTCAGTTGAAAGCTATATACAGTGTCCTAACGGGATGTATACATTAAGCAAAGAAAAGAGAGACGACTCCAAATGCCTTCAGCTGGTATAATGAAGTTCTTTTGTATTGAATGGGGTGTTACTTCCTGATGCACACCTCAATTCTTATTCAGAGTGTTATACAGCGGGATACGGATGAAAGAGACGGACGTAAAAGGAAAATCACATCCTTCAAAAACAAAAACCCAATGGCCTAATCCATTTGTAACACCTTTACGTTTATGAAGACGTAGCAGAACATAAATTACAGTGAGTGGGGGGACCTCTTTGCTTGTTACACCCATCCTTATGCCCTAACCATGCACATTTTTAATTGTTATCAAAGGAAAGTCCAAATAGATGAACGCTTAACAATAATGACTGTCCTCCCTTAGGTAATCCAAGGATACAAGACCCAGGAAGTCCGCGGCAACTTGACCTAAAAAGTTATGTGAGAAGTGTTTGCAAACACGTTCTTGGAAGATTGATGGATAACTTGTTCGGGTTATATAAAGTGATTACATTGTGAAGAGTGCTCTTATTGCCATAGCAACCTTTGGAATGGTCCAATCTGCAGATGCATTCCATAGGTTATTAAGGCAATACCAACAATTTTCAAACTTTGATCCGTTTTGTTATGTTTAAAATAACCCCCAAAGTGCATAATACTTGCTTAGAAAGGTCTCACCCTTAAAGGGGATAATTATCCTAACATATGTTGCCAACCAGGAGCTCTATGGCAACTCAGAACCGCAACACATACATCTATTAACGCGTTCCCGGGTTCCAAGATACTGTATTTCCGGTAAATCAACCGATCCTATTACAAAATCAATTACTGCAGTGCTACAAAAACAAAAAAAAAACCATAGCCAAATGATAATGGAGAAGCCTCGCAAGGTTAAGCGAGTTGCCACTGCGAACCACCCCTCTCCCAGACACTTAAGCTTTGCATTGAAATTCCGGTAAGGGAGCCTATTAAAAAAAAAAAAATCTGAATGATTTACCTTTGGCTGGCTGAGGCATTCGATGGAGAGCCTCTGCAAAGGGTCTGATGTATGGCTGCAAGAAAGCAGATCAGAGCAGCAGGTCGAGCGGCCCAGCCTCTTCATTAAAGAAGAAATGATGCTGCAGCTACAGCCACACATTGACTTGCTCAGGACACGAGCGATTCCCTTTGGAAATAACCACTGCTATTGTCCCATATGCGCTTAAGACTAGCCGGCTGCTTCATTACGCAGCTCCTCGTCGATTTTAGCACTGATCAACAGGAGGGCAAAAACATATAATTTGACAAAAAATATAGGGGGGGGGGATCGTGCCGTGGAATCCTTTGGACTTGGAAAACGAATTGCTGAAATACCATTACTTCAATGGGGTAAGTCGTGGTAGCTAGAGATGACCCATCACAATCTCATCACAGGTACTGTATATATTCCACATGGCAATCATCCCAACTGCACTTTCTCTGACACAAGAGTTGTCCTATCTAGCCAGCCTTGTCCTGTTTGGATATTTCAGCTCTGCAACCCCCGGTTCCTGCTTGATACGGGTGATTTCGGTGTCAAGTGGCCAAGAGGACTCAGCCACACCTCCTCCTGCTATCCCCAAGTACCCTGTTGGAGAAATATTGAGCACCTGGGAGGCTCTGCTTCTTGCACAGTCGCCTCTAGCCGGAGAAATGAGAGGAATTGATTTCTAGATGTGTTCATCTGCTTGCCAATCACAGCAGATGACCTTTCCTGACACCATTGTTCAGGGGGGGGACCTGCCAATTATCCTCAGCACGCACGTTCCTGCTCTCTCCACCGAGCTTCACATCAATTTGCGGCACTAATTTGGCAAGTACCGTTCTGCCTGGATAGCGTGGATCTCTGCCGCTGTGCAATATGAAGGTATATGATCGCATGAAGCTAACTAGTCTTAAAGAGCTACAGAGACACCCAGAACAAGCTGCACTTTAGTCACGAACAAGCTATTGGCAATAGAGTGCAAGTTCTATACTAAACTGGAAAAATAACTCCAATGAGAACAATATTCTTCTACAGAGTTTTACACATAAGCTGGAGGACAGCACAGAGAACACTACATCCGTACGACAATACTTTGGCTCAACGCTATTAACGCACAATGAATAAGACAATAGTCCTGTCGCCCTGAAGGAAATACATGCCTATAATACGCTCCTTCCCTCGCCAGTTGCATCACCTTGCTGTGCCCTTACGCTATTAAAATGCTACATAACCTTTTAAGTGTCATATAGGTAGGCAGTTCCAGGGGTTAAATCTATTTAAAGGGAAGCACAAGCAGGGGCAGCAGAGGCAAAGAGAACATGATAGCTATTGAGACTCTGGTTGCAAACAAGCAAAATAATGCAGTAACCTTTTACTCGCCTGCTGGAGGAACTGTCTGCTGCATAGAATTTTAAATCCTCATTCATCTGCAGATGCAATTCAGCTGCTTTTGCCAGGACTGGTTTTTTCCCCCCCCCTCTCCTTTAGCCGCTTCTACAGGGGCCGTTCAGCAGAAAAGTGCCGACTGCGTGGAAAATTTAAAGTGATACCAGGTGAATTAACTTAAATTTAGGGACGTGGTTAACCAAGTTCTCAGAAGCAGCAGCTGGGTCCACACTGGCTGCAAAGGCTTACGGCAGTCACGTTGTATTAGGAAGCCGATATGTAGCGGAGGATTCCTCAGTCTAGCACTGAGCACAGGAAGCCCTGTGTGCTAATGTAAACATGGTATATGAATGTGCGCTATGTAAATAAAATTACATTAAGGCTTCTACATGTCTTAATACCCCACGGCAAGACAGCATCATGCCGCTAGCCCTCTGTATCCGTGGGGAACTGCATATTTAACTCTTTCAAGGCAAACCGCCATGACACGCTCTAGCGCGTTGATTTAGAAAGAAGCCATTAAATGACAACAATGGTTTATTACATGGCATGAAAACAAAGATGCAAAGGAAATCAACAAGAATATGCAAAATATGCAAAGTGATCGACAAGAAGCACTTGGCATATATATATATATATATATTTCCAGTTTACACATATAGCCAAAGGCATCCTCTCTAAGCATTATAAGTATTTGTAACCCAACAAACAATTAGAAATTCACAAGCAACCAGCCGGCTTAGGTCACGCGCCGTGTTCCTTCTATGACAAACACAACGTTGGTAACCAAATGAAATGGGACAGAGATTCTGGAGGAAAAGAAACGAAACATGGCTGTGATATTCTCTTAAATAGAATGAATACACTACTTTTATGACATCACTTTACAGACCACCAGGCAAACGGTTTTGGAGACACCAGCTCCAGAAGGATATGGACATTCTAGACACGGTTCAGAGAAGAGCTACTAAAACTTTGAGTGATAGGAGGCGTGATAGAGACAATTAAAAACATTAAGTAAAGGAGTGCAGGTTATTTCAAAGTAAGAGAAATGGTCTAAAATGAGTAGCTCAGAGGCTAAGATGTAATGCAAGGAAGTTTAACTTTACTGAGAGGATGATAGATACATGAAACAGCAGGGCTAAGGGCCACTTTGGGGTTTTTTTTACTTAAAAAGAAAAAAACACAAAACATTTTCAGCTATTTCGTTACTTTGTTTGTTATTTTAATTGCAATGTTCCCAGTGCAGTATAGCTCAAGGTCCCTTTCGGGATCTCTCATACACTTTTTTTATGCCAGTGATGTCATGGTGACATCACAGGGCTCCCAATCAATTTCATGTATATTTTTATTTCATTTTTTGCAGGTAGGAGAAACTATTATTCTCCCTCTCCTTCTCCTGATCTGTTTGTGCTGATCACAATGTGAGCAGCAATGCAGGGAGACGTCCCTGCCGCTTCAACAGACTCAGGACGTACCGGTAAGTCCTAATATCTCACCCTGGGAGGCCAGGAATTTTTCAACAATTTCTGCATCCTTTTTTTTAATTTCACTTTACTCATGGACAACTATACATTGTTTTTTCATTGGTAGCTGACATCTGGTGGACTTTGCATCAGAATTGATGGTCTCCTCAATGCAGAGAAGTACCGGCAGATACATCCACCATGCAATACTATCAGGGTATAATCTGGCCCCAAATGTACTCTGCAGCAGAACATACACCCAAACCCATTAAGAACCCTCTTCACAATTTAGAGCCTTAGAGACTCTATCTGGGATTACATGAAAAGAGGGGAGCAATTGGGGCTGCCTGATTCCACGGATTAGGTTTATTCTCAAGATGTTTGAAACTATCTGCCTGCCGAGTTCCTTAAGAACTGCGTGCAAGTGTACCTTGCAGAAATGAAGCCGTTTTGAAGGCAAAAGGGTGGTCACACCAAATATTGATTTGATTTAGATTTTTCTTCTGTGCTATCTTTGCATTTTGTTAAAAGCTCAAAATAAAACTATTAACCTGTCTATATTAAGAGCAAACATTGTTTTTAACCAAAATTCAGTTAATTGAAAGATTCAGCCTTCCCACCTAAGGAATTTACCAGGACGGGAAAATGGAGAACCCGGACTGTAATCAATTATTTATGCCTCTGTCTCTGTGTGTCAGCTTCTTTATGGTAATATTGATTGGGAGGATGTATATGCAAAGAGATAATGATACATACACCGGAGGTAGGTGCAAACCAACATTTATTAAAAGAAAATAAAAGATCCAATTCCCTTGAAAGAAAGCAAGGGTTTGATTTAACCCTTTGAGGGGCAGTCTGGTCTGTAAGAGCGCACACATAAATATGGACATTCACATGTATCCTATGAATCTAACAAAAGACTGATAAATATGTGTTGTAGTAAGGTTTTGGAAGTCAGTAAGTACATATATATATATATATATAAATATCAGCACACACACACACACACACACACACACACACACGTATATAGTGTGCTGGCTGTAAAAATGACAGATCAGATCGGTGCCCTGCTTCATAGTAGTGAGATGGAACTCTAGGGAAATAAGGCCAGCAGATCCAACACGTTCTGCTGTGATCACAATACGTTATCTTGCTTTCTTAGTCATTGAAATGAATTATAGATATTGTGCAGGTTGTTAGATATTTCACTAGCGCAAAGCACAATAGCCTGAGATTCTTTATTTGCATTGCAGGGATTCTGAACTAAAAATACACCGAAGAGGGAACACTTGGGCTGAATGTTAAAATTCAGGTATCCGCATTCGATGAACTCAAAGGTAAACCTGCATGCACCCAACGTCTGGGGTATACGTGGCGAGAAATGTCTATTTAATGTTGGGAAATATTTCATGTGGGATGTATAACGGAGTAACTGATTTCCATCTGTCGGTTTATATAACCCACATACTGCAGGGCACCATGTTACTTACACAGGTCAGTAACAGGTGAAATGCATGTGTGTCCTGGGTAAAAGGCTACAGCCCAGTGCCATGTTTACATACTCCTGATACGGTTTGATATATGATAAATCAGACTTCCCTTCATCTTCAGGATTCAAAGTAGAGAACGTATGACAATTGTAGTGACCTAGAAACCGAGTGTATCCCCCAACAAGCAAAAGCGACAGCATCCCACGCGGAGACATTAAAGGCTCATTCTGTGCTGTACCGGAAAGCGAGGCAGACCGGGATACGTCTCATCATGTACTGTACTCTTTAGCGATTACTACAAACGCATCACAAACCTCTCAAATAATTAATCCCAGAAGGAAAAGGCTAGAGATCCAGAGAGTGTCCCCAACATGAACCGCGGGTATTGTACATATTCAACGAGTCCAATCAGTGCCATTCGTTTAATAATGTAAAATGTAAATCATTACATAGATCCTTTTTTGTAAGTTCCCAAAAAAGACCCCATCTCATTCACAGAGCAACCTATCCAAGGGGCGAGGTACGCGCCGGCATCGTCATTTCATTTATAGACAGAGCTTTCCTCCCTGTTGCTCGTGTCCTAAATAACGGCATGCCGTGTGCAGAATACATATCACACGGATGTACAGCCGTCGTAAAATAACATTTATTCGAAGATCTGCCTGCCGGGCTGTTGGGGAAGGGTTAAAGCTCTTGCGTTTCAGCAATAATAAGACTGCTGGGATAATGAGCTACACTAGGAAGCTAATAAAAAGTGCAGCCAGTTGTGCTCAGAGGAGTGCTTCGCCACACCGGCCTCGATCAGGCTCTTCACACGTATGAGATCAGTCGGCTACAAGGTGACTAGTAAAGGTCAAGCTGAAATAGTACAAGCAATAAACATTAGCATGTATTTTCAGCTACTCACACAGCCGTTCTCCCGCGGAAGATGCCGTCCACGGCAGGGCTACCCATCAGCATTTCCCAATAAGAGACACCGATTCACCGCACTCGGAAAGCAACAGGACTATGAGAAGCATGGAAACGGCTGACCCTGTCTAGTACACAGTGTCTTTAATGTCCCTGTATTAAACATGCAATATACAGGGCTGGCTGGGCAGCCTTTCTTACAAGGGACACTCACCATGGGTGGCCCTTTACGATGCATAGAGAGGTCGGCTTTTTTAAAAGCCTAGTCCTCCTGCGAACATGTGTCTTGGTGGACTTAATCATCAGTGCTCTAAAACTCTTATATTTAAGTTCTATTTCCCACAATATTCAAAAAAAGCACAAATTATTTGTTTAGGAAAGTTTGGCATCAGCGGCCGTATACTGTATTTACGACGCACACTGCATTCAAGCTGGAAAGAGTTGTAGACATGACAGTACCATAAACATACGTATTACAACTTTTATTTTACACTATAAAAGTCTCTGTAAATCAGGGCATAAAATATACATATTATAAAATGCAGCTAGGACCAAAAGCTAACATTCTACTATATTACTGTTACTCGCTACACAAAAAGTTAAAAACATAATTCCATAGATTTACGAATCGAATGTAACTCAATCGAGCGTAGCCTTTGCAAGGTATTCTAAATGAAGACAAAAAACCCTCTTTTAACACATGTTCATTTATTTTGCCCATGGAGGTAAAAACAAAGCTCCCAGATATACCCCCACAATCATTGTGAATAATTTGGCATTGCGTGCTACTTAGCAGTTAAGGAATTGATCTCATTATTAATGGCTCCATACAGCAAGCGGCTACCAGCCCCCATCATATGTGGAGAAGCCCCTTCCGTACATTTCAAGTGAAATCAGGGGTTTTGAGACATTCTGTTTTTAAACTATCCATAATCCGTGTTTTTTGCATTGAATAAGCTTCGCATAAAGTGATGGTCTATTTTCCTTAAGTAAAAGCTATGGTCAGGGGCACACAATGGCAAACCCTGCAAATAGTTTCCTGGCCTGAACTCGTCTCCGTTCTACTTAGCCGACCTGCCAGAAGCATATTTAATAACAGGGGGTATGTAAAGGGTCGGTAGTGGCTTTATGTATTCTGGATAAATGAGTGTATTGAGGCATGAGTATGTGCCGTTTTCAGGCTCTGCCATTCATTGATGAAAGAAGCCTTCAATTTTAATGAAAGCAGACAGACAATGAAGAGAATTGCAGGTGACAAACACATCGCAAACAAACAGTAGTAGAGCAACATCTCGGATACATATCACAGGCACATGAAATAAACTAAGGCAGCCCCCAGTCTGTCAAACTCCAACCACATGCATGGTCGAGAGGCAGCTCCCAGGGTGAGAAAAGCTGCTTGGATGGCAGACAGAGCATGGCAGGGGAGCAAACGCCTAAATGTGCACCAAGCAATATATTTTGGCTACAAAGGACAAGCTTTCAATCTAACAGACTAATGACTCAAAAATATACCGGATATAGGACAATAATGTCGCATCTTGGATCCTTTCATATAAACGTACAAAAAAGGCCTACGAACAGGGACTTCACAGGAGTGAATTTTTAACAAGACAAAAGCATCGTATATTAAATGACCAGCTCAGGGGCTGAGGGCGAGAATTCTCTGGCTGCCGAGATGAATGTGTTCGTTCCAAATCTCATTCACTGATCAGTATACGAAAGGCATGTCTGCGGAACCTTTGCAGGTAATGAACGCCGTTCCACTTCGATAACTAGCGTGTTAAGCAAATAAATCTCTCAAACATCTGCCCAATTACAGAACACGGTAAATAAAAGCAGGTCCCCAACACAATCCAACAACAGTGTACACAAGCTGGACTCGTGGCTCAGAATATGGCGGAGATGAGCAGTTACAACATTGGAATCTTCCCATTAACATGCGCAGCGGCCGGAGCCGCACACGCAAGCAGAGCACAGAGGCAATGCCTGCCGAGGGTTATTTACCAAACCATTATGGAAAAGCAGGACTGGTTCTCATTGTCTGCCTAAGTATAAGAATGTTTCTCTCTACGCCATACATTTGGGTCTGTCCATAGGCATCGACTGAAGCAGCACAACGTTTTTAGAACCCATGGTCATGTGATTCCCTTTGATACTTTGTGTAGCCATGTATTCTTACAGTCTAGCCAGTAGATGTCAGGGTGGGGAGGAAAGTCTTCAACACGGTGCTACTAAAGTGCAAGATGTGAACTTCCTCACAGATTCACGTCACAGACAGGCCTTACAGTTTATTCCGGAAATCTTAGGAAATGGGAGGAGAAGTACACTGCTAGCTTTATCACATGAAAGCACGTTCACGAGACGCTCCGACAACCAAAGACCTTTATCAGCTCCCTTCCAGATCATGCCAACAATTCTCTAAAAACACCCCTTCAACGTACTTTAGGATTCTAACATTTGCTGTGCTCTCATGGCACCAAATACCTCTGTATCTGGCCATAGTACAAATAAAGGAAAAGGCAGAGTATATTAGACTGCTTTACATAGCACCATCATATTCTGCAGAAATGTACAACGGAATTAGTAATAAATAAAAAATGTAAAAAAACACTACTGCCCCCTCGCCAACAAAAATAAGCCACTTATATGGGGGACACAGAGATAAGATTAACACTAGGTTCCCAAACACGCTCACGTGCTTTACGGCAGGGGCTGGCACATGTGTCCTATGCAATGGCATTGTGCTCGTTGAGATGGGCCATACCTTCAAATGCCTGATGAGAACAGGTAGTTCCATCCTAAAAACATTGGACCTGTGACCTAGAACTCCAATCAGGACTCTGTTCTAATGTATATCCAAACCTCATGCCATATTACTACGATGAAGAAATACAAGCTGTCACAGGACATCTGAAACAGGGGTTTCTGCCATAAACCAATCCTGAATAAAATGAGAACTAATAACACAAAAACACAGAAAGGTTTTTTTTATGCTGCATCTTAGCGCACATCATTACTTGTTAATATTTGCAGCCCTGTTGAAGCAAGAAGTCCCAAATGCCCAATTACACAGTGCCTGTAATATATTGAGAGAGCGCGGCCGAGCTGAAAAAAAAAGAAAATTATAAAAACACACCAAGACTAACCCTATTCTAATAAGAGTTTTCTAATTAAAGGAAGTGAGTAAATAAATCATATTTTCAGTCCCTTTCTCCAATGTCCATGCAATGCTTATATCCAATGGTATTTACTTACCAGAATAATAGAAATAACTGATTTTGCTCGCAGCTCAGGGAAAAATGTGACTGTGAAATGAGGAAGGGGTACTTTGGATTATATTTTCATACTAAAAAATTGGGAAAGGATAATGTTGGCTCCTCGGCGGTATAAACACAAGTTGTAAAGTGATGGCGGAGTTAGATATCGCGTCTTGGTACTAAGAACATAAATAATACTTTTGATTAAAAAAAATGATAGAATTGAGGACATTACTAGATCTGAATTTACAAATACCACATACAGGAAGGGGACACTTCAATCATCAGTTGTCCTTTAATGCACAGTATACGATAGCTGTGAGGCCCTTTTAAATATTTGTTTGGTCCACTTTACAAATGAACGTAGGGATCCTTTTCCCCATCAGTCAAAAGGTGGTTCAGCCAAACATATCTCATGCTTGTATACTCACCGCCAGCCCATAATGGCTCCAGAGGGATCCGAAACACATAGGGGGCTGGGTTCTCTAGCAATGAAGCTGCAGCTTCTCTTAATGCTAGTTTTCTCTTAGTTTTTTTTTCTACCGGAATGTCACCTGCGCTGACTTCAGCAAATGTTATAATATAATGTTAATAAAGCATAAGATATTAAAAGTATATATAGCTTACGCTTTTTGGCAATGTAATTGCTTTAGAAATGTTTGGTGTAAAAGCAAGCAACATATGTAGCCTTCACAATTGTATCTGTCTTATTAAAAATGGGATGAGAGGCTTAATTATTAACTCCTAATGAAGACTATACCCGGAAAACACATACCGGGTGGTTACAGAGTCTCCCGACCTCTTTGCACAATATCTTACATTTAGTCACAACCACTTTTTGTGCTAAATGTAACTACGCAGAGAGCTACTCTGGTGCCGGGACGTAGAATTTAGCTTGCTTACAGATTTTATTTACGACATTCACAGTTCCACAAAGGTCAAAATGCTACAAGGGAGAGATCCAGAAAATAAGCCATTATTTACACGTATGGTTCAGCTTTATGTGACAGCACGCCAGCCAAGAACATCGGCTCAAAGGCCACAGCCTTGTAAATATCCAGCGTCAGAAAACAATGGATATAATCATCTACAGTATCAGCTGATTAATGCTCGTCGGATCCCCTTATTGATCTGTAACGCTGTTACGAGGCACATAGACTTACAAGCAGCCACTTGCTGAAGCAGAGGATGATTTGTCAAAGCTGGAAGTCATTTCGTGACGCTTGTATTTCAAGCATTTTCTCTTTCTTCCTCGCTGCTTGGGATTCCTGGCGTGTAGCTCCCATGACATGTAGGGATTGCAGCCACTTTAACATAATCACAATTCCTGTTTTTCAATTCACAGCCATTTCCTGGGTTTATAAGAACCCTTACCCTATAACCAGCAATATCAATTATCCCCCAAAAAATCACTAGCGGCGCATAGAGGTTTTTTATACATTAGAAACGTGATGAATTCAGATGGAATTGAAGAAAGACGCGCCGCTTCCTCTCAGTGATGATTGATTTTAATGCACAGGCCAGAGCAGATATTTGCTTCACAAAGCCTTTCTGCTCCATGCCTCCAGACTGTAAGTCAGCCCTGTCCATATCCAATAACAATGATGGTTTAATGAAAGGCAAGCGTGAATAGATAAAGGCTGCGGCATAATACTAATGCAAATCAGAGCACGTTGGCACAGCCAGCCAGGCGTACTCTACTTACATAGCAACTAACAGCAGACTTCACAGCCACATGCTTTCTCCAGAGACACAGATGTTCAACACACACAACTTCCCAACCACCGTAAGGATAATAGAATACCACAGCTCCCCGGATGAGCAGAAACTGCTGTTTCCTGAACTACAATATAGAAACATCAGTACGCAGAAGAGAGAAAAAGAACATTCTAAGCAATACGCTACATACGAAAAAAGTGTCTGAGATCGTCTGTACGAGGCCACTTCCAATGGTGGCTCGTGGGTTCAGAGAGACGAGCGCAGGATAGATATAAATCATTAAATCAATTAAGGAAAAATATTATTTGGAGGCAAATATAGTATATTCATCAGGAAAAAGTTAAAATGTGTTTAATTAATGGGATTAACGGATCAACAGATGACTACAGATGACTTGAAAGCTGAGCATCTTTTTCTGTTGCTTTGCCAGATGTGGAATGACCAGATGCTTGAAGAGGACTATACTGATTTTAACCTAGACTTAACTAAATGTCTACAGGTTACCTAGTAGTTCTGTACTGTGTGTGTATGTATGTGTAAGTACAAATGTTTGTATATATGCACACAAACATTTGTACTTTTGTACTTAACTCAATTTGGTCCTTATGAGCATTCATATGTATGCAAGGAATTTACCTATATAATTCCTGAGCCACCTCTATGTTCTTGCCGGGACAGGACACCGCTAAATTCTTTCTTATACGCAAATCAAGCCTTTCCCCAAATGTATATAAATGTCACCTTTCCTTGAAACCGCAACCATTTCAGCAGAACCAGACACTCACACTTTATGTTCAGCAAGTGCTCTTCAAGGAAACTACAACACAAATCCATTGCCAGTTCCAAGGTCCCAGTAACTTTTCTTTAATGTTAGAGATACAGAATTCTTCTTCATAGAATTCTTTGGCACAACCACCAAAAACAGCTTAAATGTCACAGCCTATTTATAATCTAAAGTGCATCACACAAATACACCTCTATTGGGAATACTTAAACAACGATCAAGAATAGAGTTTATCAGATCTGCTTATCTTAAAGGAAGGTTGGTGTCATGAGGTGAGCTTGGGAGACGGTAGGAACTAAAACGCCCAGTAAATCAAATGTTAACTCGGCTAGCATGATATATAGGCTTAATACTCAAATATTCTACACACACTGCAGTCTTTGGTGGGGATGAGGCCAGTCTGGTTATCTGACGGATAAGCAAGTGACCAGATTCTCAATCGATGTATGTGGAATGTGGATGCCGGTGCCTTCGCTGGCTGTTGCATGCATGTTTAGGCAGGCCGGGCAAGGGCCGAGTGACATTCCAGCTCACTGTCTTTGTTTACAGCTTTCGTGAGCTAAAGAGATAAATGAATGTAATATAATATTCCAAGACACAGGAGGAAAAGCGGTAAGCTAAAAAGCCATAAACACGTGTTTCTGAATCAACGCAGCGATTCTATTCTCTGCAACCTGGAAAAGAGAAAACCTCCCCCGGGAAAATCAAAGCCCTAAAAGAAAAAGAAATGATCTCACAAGCAATCTGACACACAGATAACTTCTATCTCCCTAAGGCTTTCCAGTAGATTCCCAATCAATCGTTTAACATAACTGCTTTTTTTTTTTTTTTAAAGGGCCAAAACACATATAACACTAGCAGGGACGTTGTTGAAGAATCAATAGCGTTTGTGGAGGAAAATCATTGTCACTAAAACTTTCATCTCCATGTCAGCTGCGGGACATGAAGACTCCACCAAACATGAGATCGGGGACAGCAAAACCCACATAGCTAATTGGCCTCCTTTCCAGAAACCCCTCCCTTAGGACGGCAAGAACCAATCGGATGTCACAAAAAGACAGGGTTGACTTAACGACATAAAGTAACTGGTCAAATCCACTTTAAAATACCTTACCTTTCACACACGCAACCCATTTAATACGCAGAACGCTATGCTGCTGGGAACGAATTATCTTGGCTCTGAAAACTGCCCAGTCTCTTCTTCAGGCTCCAAGTTACAAAGTAGTGCTGGTTATTCAGATTCAAGTTAACTTATAAGGTTACAAATGTCAGCGGCTCTATAAAGAATTCCTTACATGGCATTCAACATTCTGGAATCAGATTAAAAACTGCTCAATGAACTGCTACTTATTAAAGAAGAAAAAAAAACTCAAAAATATGGGATTTCATCCAGCAACAACAGATCCTAGTTAGTGTACATTCTTTACACACATGCAGCCGCGGCGGAATTTCTTAAAGACATCTGTCTCAATGCGCTCTTTGGACAAATGGGGATTATAGACTAAAGGCAAAGTAAAGCAATTCACAGAGGTCATATATATAATACATATATATTACACACACACAAAAAAAACATCACGCAGGTTCCGGGAACAATGACTAAACTGACGTTTTCAGGTTGTGATTTTCAGATCTTGTTTTATTAGTTTAGAGTCTGACACCTTTAGAATTGTTTTTAATGTTGGTCAGTTGGAACAATGTTTACTGCTGACACCATATAAATTAATGAGCTTACCTCCTTCACCCCAAAAGGTGGAGGGAGGTCTTAAAAAGAATAAATACTGTACAGAGTACACTGTGTTTTGTAAAAGAAATAGCTGGAAACGCTCCCGGCTCATAACGCTCTGACAGATTCTACACTCACTGAAAGCAAGAGGCTTGCACTCGTATGCGGCCAGAGCCGGGCCGACACACACATCTTGAATTCATGTGCATCAGAGGAAATCTCCAGGGCAGAGAATTATTATACAGAGAAAATAAGCAACTGCATATCAATCTTCTTTCCAACAGTAAATCAAAACAAGCTCACAAACTGGCAGGCTCCAGGAAACCATCTAGGGAGACATGATCCCCATATGGGGTAATTATATTACCGGTCAGCGTCCTAGAAATGCATGAAGGTGCACAATCTACTACTATTGTATTGTATTTGACATCTATGTTTACATGGAGTATTAGGAATCGCTGCTGGTGCCAGGCATTCCTAACCAGCTGTAAAGAGAGCCAAGTTCCCCTTATGTGCTGCCTGCCCCCTATAATAGCAGCACGGCGACTCGCACGGCTCGCGCATGGGAATGGAGCCAGGTGGCCGGCAGAGGTAAGCTCATTGTGTGTGCGATTAAACAATAACCACGCAGCTGCCCAAACATGAACCCCCAACACCGCTGCTTGCAGAGCAGACTTCTTACTGCAAACCAACCCTGCCATCTGACTAGAGGAAATAAAACCGTGCCGTGCAGCTAAGTACGTCTCATCATTACAGACATTTGGGTTTGTTGGGGTTTTTTCACAATTTCTTATACAGTCAGTGCAAGTCTGTGACCATATGAAGAGCTCCAACATGTCCTAGTGTGCCAATACCCGACAGAAATAATCATTTCACTCGCACCTTCATCCAACACACATTTATTAACCATGTACCTAGCAGAAATGTTTTTAGACACGTCCATACTGACCTGTATTTGATCTATGCAGTCAAGTTTTTTCTACTATAAGCACACTTCATCACAGGTGATTCTAACCCCGTGCTATGCATAAAGTTATGTATAAAGTAGCAGGCAGAGGCAAATGGTGTCTAAAGTTGACATAGACTCTGACCTTACCTGCATGTCTCCATCTGGAATTATTAAACTGCACTGGAAATCTTGACCATCTTAAAACTTGGAGCGAGAAGTCCTTTTATATACACACACAAACTCTTTTGGCTGCACTTAAGTTAAACATGACTGAAGGAATCTCGGCGTGACGCGGCCTGCGCCGTGCATGTGAAATATTCACTTGTCTGGTAAGTAACGGGATGTGAGCACCGAGGCACTGGATTCACACAGCGCTTAAATGATCACATCTTATTAATTAACCACGAGGTGATCTGAGTTTTAGAGCAACTAATCCTGGCCGCGCATGTGCGTGCGTGTGCATGTGTGTGTGTGGCCTTATGCCGGTCTGATCTAACCTGGTCACATAGAGCACAGAGGCTCCAGGAACACACAGTTCGTACCAATGTAGTTCAGCTCCAGGTTTGTAGACAGCAGTGATACATTTTCCTCTGCTACAAAACAGAAAGTCTTTGTAAAAATAACCTTGGGAAAGGTGAAATTGATTTTGCAAATCTGCTGAATGTTTTGTTCCTCTATTGTGAAGACTAGGGGTTGTTATTGTCATAAGCGGTAACTGCCATTTGGAGCACATAGTGATACAATGCCAAATACCTAGAAAGTATTTCACTATTAACCAGTTACTGAGACAAATCAATGTGTTTAGCCTCACAGCGATCGGAGGTTGCCCAGTAAACATTGGCCCAGTCAAGCAGCCAGGTTCCATGGAAGGGAAACACAGAAAGAATTTCCATCTAAGTAAATCCAAACACACGTTTTAGGAAACAGTGGGCATTGTATAAAACGTGTGAAGCTGTGGGAAATGCCATTAGATAATCTGTCAAGGGCTCCGCTAGCCAATACCAATAGGCAGGCTGTTACAAAAGAAGAAGCATGCATCCCCAAAAGCAGCACAAGCAGTCGGTGTACTCAGTGTTTCCAGAAGAGAGAATTCTGAATGTGAATGGCCATTGGGTGGGGGTAGAGGAGAGGCGAGAGATGTGGGGGAGAGAGTGAGACATAGATGTTCAAAACGGATAAAATGCTTCTTGGCACATCATTGTAACGACGGGCATTTATGTTAGTAAAATGTGTAACGAGCTCTAAGATGAAAATTTGAAGCCTACAACCGGTGCTTTTTCCGCTCTACTAAGAAGCCCACCTAGGAGGAAAACACACATAGTGGACACTTAATTACGAACTCCCACCAAACGTTTTTCTTAATAGTATCAGATTCTGAGTTTTTATAAAAATATTGTGTTTTATTCCTTTAGCTGCTCTAGATTTTACAGATGGCTGCACAATAGTCATTTGTATGTGTTCTAGCTCTATTACCTTGGCCCAATCTACTGGACAAACACTCATTGAAGCTCTTGGGTCTACTCTACTCAAAGGGAAAGTTGGCAAAAGGGTTGTGGTTTCATCTCTCTCACTTCACTATACAATATAAAGAACCAATCCAAGTCCAATCTATGCAGGAAGAGCTTGGCCGGCTCTGTATGACGTAATCAGTGAGATGAAGAGCTATATCAATAAAGTCTCTTCATGATTGAATCATACATTATCCATGGTTGCTCAACCATTATTGCTGAAGAAACCTGCCAATGTTGGCCTGTCACAATAAACAGTGACGTGAATTAAAACCAAAACACTCCTGTCGACTGTCCTTTTAGTGACTCTCCCTCTGATTAATCAGATCTATAAAGAAAAGGATCTCATCGGAGTAACGGGACTTCGTTGCCATAAAGAGTTAGCTCAGCGTGGCTTACGAGCAGGAAAAGCCATCCAAGATATCACGACTCACAACAATGGTAGCCTCCAGGTCGGCAGATAAAGGAAGGTTACGCGATCAAAATAAAACTATTTTTTTCCATGCTAAACTACATTACTGAATTTAGTACTGCATTTAATGCTCAGAGTATTTTCCACTGGATTTCCACATACAGAATGCAAAACAGCTGAAGAAAGCAGCAGTCTCAATACAGTTAAGCTAAAAACTGTGAAGGTGACTTTCACTAGAAGAAAAAAAGAACAACACCTAGAGAACCCTGTAGATTGAAAAAGTTAAGAGTCTACCCAATGCAATACAAAATAAAAAAAATTAACAAAAAAACTAAAAACTTTTACTACAAATCTGATATTTCCTTGGATCAGTTCTATATCTAGCATTCAGAAACATCAAAAAAATCCTATTTATTGTGCATTATGTGAAGGTCATTGGCTATCACTTCCCTTCTGCAACACAATACCGAATTGAGACAAGAATTCCTTGCTGTTTAGACCTACAAAGCTACCAGTATGTCTTTGCCAGTAAAGTGATTTGTTCATTAAAGCTACAAATAATGCAACCTTTTGTTAGATTGTGAAACATCAGAAACCCCTCATGAGGGATCTTACTCGGTATGTTTCAACTAGAAACTGCTCTTTTCCAAAGAAAGATTGGATTGTATAAGCACAATAACTGCAAACTACATTTAGGGCAGAAAACACAATTTGATTTGATGTATTAACAGGTCTTTTTTTACACACAAGAAGGTTAAGAGGCAGAAAGTCCGTTGTTTCAGTGGATCACTTCCACAATGGACTGAGCTCCCAACCTGTATTGAAACATAATAATTGTGTATTTTTAGCCCCAAAAGATTTTGCCGCGCCTGACATCAAGTATCTAAATAGAAGTCTATAGTGACTTATCATTAACTATGTCCTATGTATTCTGATTTCATAATATACTGTATTCTCACTTTATTGCAGCCATACATTATGTGCCGAGGCATGTATATTACGTGGAAGCTACAGTGCTGAGCCAGCAGAATTCATTTAGGCAGGAAGTATATTCAAAAAGTGGAAACCAAGACGTCAGAAGACCGCAGAGAGCAGCAAGCTGCTTTGTATTTTGTTTCAATCACCCTGTAATTAGAACATCTTTTGGAAAACGTGCGTTACTTCTGTAGGTTGTTCCTGTTTATGGAGTAGCAATAAGATATGCACAGGCCAGAACCCAAAAGTGTACATTGGTAAGATGCAGCTAAATTGATTCCTTAGGTGAAGGTGACACCTTTTTCTTGGGCCAAAATAAGAAAAGATGTAGTGTCATGTGTTCTTGCATGGCTTTAGAGGTCTCTTCTTTAAATCTTAGATACCTAAGGTCCAGAAATGTCTACATCTTCTTCTATGTTGGTCCAATAAAAGGTACCATTTTTGGCTTGTACCAAAAACCTGTTGTTCGTTCCTGAACAGGCATGCTTGCTGTTTTTCTAAGACTGGTGAACTGTTGCTTAAAGGGAAGAATCAGGCAAAGGGGCAACAACAACAAAAAAATAAAGTCAATTCAGAAAATAACCATACCTGCGCAAAGCGACACTTTGAGGGAGACAGTTTGACTATGGGTCAAGATTCCTTCTGTCTGGAGAAAGGTGCTCCTCCTCTCAGCTTTGATGCCAGGATACTTTAAGTTGCGCAGCCATCATGCCAGGTCAGACATGTCAATGGCACCCACAGATATTAGCCAATGCCCTCCTCTTTGACTATTAACGGTTGTCCAAGGTACACGGTGCCTGGAGTGAGGAGAGCACAGCTTCTCTAGGTCCAAGTACTCCTTGGGGAATTCCAATTACTCTGAAGTCAGCTGTATCTTAATGAAACATTTTCCATGGGATTTTTATCCAAAGTAATATTTCCCAGGTCTTATAGACATGCAGCCACAAACAAATAGGCCTGGGTATAAAAGAGTAGAGAGTAGCAAGCAGATCACCTGTGTTGAAAGAGACAATAACATTTTAAGTATACATTGCTTATGTCACACACTAAAGTCTTTCTACACATACTGTTATTTCTGCAAACTTATCGAAACACAGGAACATTATTTTTTGTTCCTGAGGAGCTCCCTAACGTTGCTAAATAATTTTATATATATATATGTGTGTATATATATATATATATATATATATACACACACACACACACACAATCATATCTTCTTTAAGAATGCAAAAGTACAAGGACTACTAACTCACTGCTCTTTGTGGATGTTGGAAAGTAAGGAAGTAAGGTGGTTCACAGGCCTCAGTGAGTATCTATGCAGGGGTTAAAACTTGACCACGTAGGAGGATATTGCTGCTAGGAATAAGAGTTCTAACACTGCTAGCAAATACAAGAGACAGGGCACCTGCGATCAGGTTACAAAAGTGCTTTATATATAAAAAATGTACAGCAGTGGTATCTAGTGCCACATTAAAATCAGAAGCTGGGGGTGGTCGGACTGTTTGCGTTGGCATTCAGAGAGCGATCACTTCAGCCTCTACTCCATATGGGAATAGCATAACCAAGAACAGAACGGCTGGAAACCGGAACATACATACACCGTGCAATCGTCGAAAAACATCAGTCATCAACAATTCCAGATTGACAGTTTCATTGAGATATTGGCA
The DNA here is from genome assembly GCA_009364415.1 of Spea multiplicata. Taxonomy (NCBI): domain Eukaryota; kingdom Metazoa; phylum Chordata; class Amphibia; order Anura; family Pelobatidae; genus Spea; species Spea multiplicata. The sequence goes on along the minus strand of VKOC01001052.1, from coordinate 55,369 downwards.
GTGCCACTTTAAAGGGCGCAGCAGCTGGTGATATGCTTGGTTTCATTTGCTGTTGTCAGAGGGTGGAAGGACAGGAGAATGGGTGTGTGATGACGTCCTGTTAGGGTGTAAGTACTACAAAACAATTGCCTACTGTCATAGCGCATAACTAATAACACAATAATCTAACCTACGAAACATTATAAGCACAAGTAGTTAGCGCTCTTACCAAGTATTATGTAATCTGTAATCCTCCTTCTGGTTCGATAACTCCAGCTAATGCAGATTCGAAAGTATAATTAAACCTAATCTACAAGTCAACAGCTATTTCACATCGGGGATTAATAACTTTGGAAAATTAAGCACTGCACAGGTTAATACAGCACATTCTGCTTAAATAAATGCCCATTTATGATACTTTTCCTGCAATTGTTTAGCAAATGATATTTACAGAATAGTCACAGAAAAGGTCGATAGCAGATAAAGTAGCATGGTCATTTCTTCGGCCAAGAACAAAAAAATACCGGGTAATCCTTTTTAATTGCACTTACTAAAAACCTACACTATACATTCTGCGCTGCTTCTAACAGACAGCAATTACTTCCTGCCACAACCCACAAAAACATCGTCTGCAGCCTCTTAATCTGCAGAACACTTAGTCACCGTTGACTATCATATCTGTTCTGAGGCAATTAACTGCGAGGATATGTCTCGCTGTCATCACACTCCAAGTAGAAGTTTACTGTTCAATGGGATGGCAGAAAGAACTTACTGCTAAATCAATAGAGGTGCTCAATAAACTTAAGGTGCTGGTGCCTAGTCATTTCTGGAGACTCGGAGGTTGAGATGTAATGTAATCATTTCTTATAGTAGTGTGTGGTAGATAAATGGAACATTCTCCCAGCAGAGGTGGTACGTGCTAATTTGAAGGGAGGGAATTTGAATAGGCATGGGATAGGAATAAAGCTACCCTGAAAGACAAGGCCAAGGTCAAATTAAATTATAGGTCTCTATGTATCTGTTTATCTGTTTACATAATTTATATATATATATATACACACACACACACACACACACACACATATATATATGCATGTGTGTTCTAGGCAAAAAGCTAGTGTTTATACCACAAGTAACATTGATCTAAACAGTTATCCTAAGTGACTGTCCCTTTTGTTAATTTACTGTAATAACCATACGACAATCTACAGCCAAGACACGTTTGTGCTATCCGGCCAGGCTGTGGGAAATGAACTGTTAGTGTATCTCCTACCATACCTACATATCCCAAGAAGAACTCCTGCCACCAGTAAGTTTTTATAAAAGGTAAAAATAAAAGCTAATAGTATAAGCTGAAAAGAGGCATGATGAAAGACTGCGAGATCTATTCCAACCCAAGCAAACACCGAGTGGGGCACGCTAATATAAGCCAGCAGTTTCACACACACACTATATATATATATATATATATATATATATATATATATATATATATATATATATATATATATATATATATATATATATATATATATATGTGTATAGAGAGAGAGGAAAATTCCTTGAAACAAGGCTAGATCCCAACTATTTCCTTATTAACCTCTATCAATGTCCTCCATATTGGTAACCTTACAAAATGTAAGATGCTGCTTAAAGGAAAAGTCTATTCCAGGTACATATCGGTGCGTAGTTATTCAACTAGGAAGCCTCTTCACTGTCACCAATGCAGATGCACAAAACCACCCGACGGGCATTTTCAAAGCAAGCATAGGTTTCATTTTAGTATCCGCATCGGCGACAGTGAAGAGGCCCAGAACCGTATAGCTTGGGAAGTGGCTGTCTATTACAGAAGGTTATTCTCCTGTTCTGTAATCCTCTCCCTTATCCTCACAGCTCCTACAAAGGCTGCTGGGAACCAGCCAGCCGACACCAGAAAAGAAGACAAACGTTCAAAAAAATGAGTGATAATACTGGGGACGACAAATCCTCATATCTGGCGCTCTCTCTGATATATATATATATATATATTATATATACACACACATACATATATGTATATATTCAATTTCTGAACACAATTACATTGATTTACTTAGTTTACTGAACTACAAAAACTAGGAATGGGCAGTCTGTTTATTTAAACATCAAGTACAATCATCAAGATGTTGGAAAACACCAGACGCAGTGAAAACGTACAGGTTAACACTTAAAGTGACTTCATAGATTATATATAATATAAACAAGTCACCAGAGCATCATATAACCTGAAAGGGTCAAAAACTAAAAGCATGCAAAGACTGCCAGGCTTCCTGCATCATGTAGAGATCCAGCTCACCAACATAGATAAGAATGATCCTGCCCGCCAACTGTACAGATTTGCTGATGTGAAGACTCTGATCTCAATCAGTTTTCGGTCTTGCCTTAGTCAGGATTTCTGTATTAGCCTCTATTACTTCTGCTGGGAGGCTGTTCTACTTATCTACCACTCTCTCAGTGAAATGCCCAGGCGACTAGCGCTTGAGAACAAATATTCTACAACATCTGGTTAATGAAACAAAAAAGTAAATACTAATAAACATGTATCAGAACACACATCTTCTGGAGACAGTGGCTTGGACAATCCACCTTAGGTGTTTCTATAGGATACCGGCGTTAATAAAGGCCAGCCGCTTGTATTTAACAGAACTTGTTGGAAGAAAAGTGATGTACTATAGGGTCCTTCAACCATCTCCAAGATGCTGCAGAACCGAGGATTGGGTGAAGATGGGTCTATGTGCTTTGGTATATAGGGTATGTAATGGGATAGAATTCATATTTGTCTTTAAACTATTATTTGGCACCAATTCCATTATTTAACTTTAATATATTTGCGTTTGCAAAGATATATAGATACATATATAGAGAGATAGATAGATGACCCGATTTTCAATGTGATACACTAGACTCAAACATAAAAGCTGGCTATAGCCTCTAAGACATACACACACCCTTTTACCCGGGCCCTTATGGGTAGAGATATGTATATACATATATAGTGCACGTTACCTGCTCCGTTTCACGTGCCGGTGCAGTCGTTCGGCCGGTCTTTTCGCTTACCCTGACACGCGCGCAGTTCGCGGAAGGTGCTCGCGGAGAAACACAGACACGGGAGGAGAGACAGGGCGCGCCCGGATGACGTCAGTCGCTCAGCAACAACCTGAGCTGCCGTCGTCGCAGTGAGAGTGAAGTCATCGGTGAGAGACGGAAAGAACAATCAGAGAGAAAGAAAAAAAAACCGGAGGATGTGAGGGAGGGCTGTGTGCGAGAGTGTGTGGACCGGGCGCTCGCTCCCGTACGAAAGGTACCATCAATGCTATTGCAATATAGAAAAAAAAATGTCTTTCACTTTAACGCAATTGTTTAAGAGTTGTTATAAAAGCAAATATTTTTGCTAATATACCGGTATATCTACAATGCTTCCACATTAAAAGGCCAATTAAAGCAAAATCGTTGTAATATTATTTTTTCTTCTTCCTTTGTAATACCTCTGCATATATCTGTGCTGTCCCAGTGTTAATAATCGGTAATGCATATTACACTTCTGATAATTCTGTGTATACATTGGGATTGAATGTATAAAGTGTGGAGGACCATTCGGTAGAGCTTGTTTACTTTTTGATGAGAAATTCTTCCTGGACAGGGGTCACATCTCTAAATGTAGACTGTAGTTGACAGAGCTAAATGATTCCAAAAGTCTTGGTAGATATTTACTTTGTGTTACCTGTTGTGGACCAGTCCTGCACAGTGAAAATAGATGCATGGCGTGCATGCACGGCTCAGGTAATATTACTTTCATGTGAATGTATCAAATAATTATCAAAGGAGTTACATAAAATAGCATAAAAGGCAATACTGTAAAAAAGTTCCCTTGATGCAAATACTTAGACTTTCTTTTTGCCAGTGTTTGTTTACAAATATCTGTATATATTTTATGTTTTCTTTGCTTTAGAAGTTGATGGACATTTTCCATTCCCTGCTTCCAGAAGAATGCTTGGCTATCTATGGGCTCGTCTTTGTGGCCTAGATAGCCCGGTCCGTCTCAGACGAGCAGAAACCACAAGAAGAGTCCTTAGCCTTGAGTTAAACAAGGACAGGGATGTTGAGCGAATACACGAGAATGGCATAAACACTCTTGATATTGAACCCGTGGAAGGAAGATACATGCTTTCAGGAGGTGCTGATGGTGTTATTGTTCTTTATGACCTTATCAATCTGAGCAAAACACCATCTTATACTTGTAAAGCAGTTTGTAAGGTGGGCAAAAGTCACCCTGATGTCCACAAGTACAGTGTTGAGACAGTGCAGTGGTACCCTCGTGACACTGGCATTTTTACATCCAGCTCATTTGATAAGACACTAAAGATATGGGATACAAATTCTTTACAGCTGGCAGAAGTGTTTCATTTTGATGGAACGGTATACAGCCACCATATGTCTCCATTGGCTACAAAACACACTTTGATAGCAGTTGGCACAAAAAACCCAAAAGTACAGCTCTGTGACTTAAAATCTGGATCATCCACCCACATCCTCCAGGGTCACAGAGGGGAAGTCCTTGCAGTCTGCTGGTCTCCGCGATATGATTATGTTTTGGCAACTGCAAGCGCGGATAGCAAAGTGAAACTCTGGGATGTCCGCAGGGCAAAGAGTTGCCTGATAACTCTTGACCAGCACAATGGTGAGAAGTCAAAGTCATCCTCCGAAGCTGCAAATACTGCCCATAATGGCAGAGTTAATGGGCTATGCTTCACTAGTGATGGCCTCCATCTATTAACTGTTGGGACTGACGATAGGATGAGACTCTGGAACAGTGCATCGGGTGAAAACACACTTGTAAATTATGGCAAAGTCTGTAACGACAGCAGGAAAGGCCTCAAGTTTACAGTGTCTGTGGGTTGTAGCCCTGAGGTTGTGTTTGTACCATATGATAGTACGATTGCCGTATACACTATACATTCAGGGCAAAAGTTAAATGTGTTGAGGGGGCATTATAACAATGTTGATTGCTGTGTGTTTCAGCCTCTCTTCCAGGAGCTGTACAGCGGGAGCAAAGATTGTAATATTCTTGCATGGGTGCCGGCACTACGTGAGCCCATTCCTGATGAGGACTCTAAGAAATCGGGCTCACAGACCCATTTGCATCCTGCATTTGAAGATGCATGGAGCAGCAGTGATGAGGATTCATGAATAATGTATTCATTTCTGTGAAAATGAAATCTGGAAAACAGGTTGCAAAACAGTGTGGGGTTATTTATTTAACGTATGTGTGGTACAGGGATATTACTTTCCTTCTGTTATTAATGATGCTTGAGAACCATCAGTGACTATAAATAAAGACACATATTAATATTACACTTACCTCCACGGTTACATTACATCTGCAAGTGTGATCTTTAATATTTACCTTTTATTTATAGTTTGTGATAGATGTCATTCAAAGTGAACCTCATATTTTTTTGAATTGGATCAATAATAAACAGATTTAAATATTTTCCAAATACTCGTGTGCCTCAACAACTTTTTTGCATATATTAAAAGTTGATTTCGTGTACTGCCAGAGCATGCATGGAGAATACATTTCTCTGAGAACACAGTCCCATATAGGTTCAACAATGCCATCTTTTTTAAGGAGAATTGTATTTGATATTCTGTTAAACTGGGACCAGGTTGGGGATCAGGTTCAAAACCCCACACATGCACACACTATAGCTCGGGTTTCTCTTACCTGCTATACAGTTTCTGTAGTCAGTCCCTCATTGATTTCTATTTATTGGATGTAGTAAGTCTTCTTTGATGTGCACCAAATCCAAAGCAGTGAATAGATTTACTAAACTAACAGAATTGTCGCTCATCTGAGGAGGTTCGCCTTTTTGTAGTAACTACAAAAAAACGTAGATAAAAAGAAAACACTTTTGAGACATCACCAGTGTCTTATTCACAATGGTCGCTGTCCTAGGCCTTGGCACCGTGCACTGCTGCCAGCTGCCACCCCCACTGAAACCCCTGAAGCACTGGGATATGATGTTATATTCCAGCACACCCCCTCTTAAGGACATACAGCCGTGCTACAGAGATTATGCTGGCTCGGCACATTCCTCCAGTGTAAAAGGTTGGGGAGAACAGGGATTTCCCTTGTAAAGAGCCTTGAGATGAGCTGCCATCCTCCTGGACCTGCTGACCTAGGCCAGAACACACCACTGCATATCCTTGTTGACTACCACACACAAGAGGTTTGTGATTTTTAGCGCTTTTCCTTCTCAAATACAGCTCTGTGTGCCTGTAAGTTTAAAAAAAAAAAAAGTGACCATTAAAATATCTGTTTCACCAGCATTGGCCCTGTGATTGTGTGCTGGAACATGACATTTTTCTATTGTAGGAATGTGTAGTCCCTGTATACTATGCTGTTAATTGAATACAGTTTTTGCTTAACCAGAAGAAGTGTTGCCCCATCTTTCTTCTGAGCGTTTGGGGTATCCTGGCAGGCACTCAGCACCTACATCTGGTTTCAGCTCCTTGACTTCCCTATGAATCATAAAGGACCAACCTCTGTGAGTTTCTGCTACAGGAAAAGCTTTCTGGCCCTGTACAATGTATAGCTGAAACAGTAAGATTTCCCTGAAGTCTTCTTATACATTAAAATATATGTAATGCAGGGACAGCGCAGGACGTGCATTTTGGGGTTTCCAAAGAGAGGTATAAAGCATATCATGGGGGCAGAGTGCTATATAAGGGGGGTATAGGGCAAAGTGGCAAGCCTGGGGGCAGATGTGCATAACTGGCGGGCAGGTTGGCAAATAGGAAATAAAAACAAATGCAATTACCGTAATATTTATTAGTAAAACATTTATCCTATATGGTAGTCATATTCAGACTTTTTCCTTTTCCCCTAAATTAATGTTAAAATTTGGGGGGTCATCTTATAATTGAGCAAATGTGGTAAATATATATATATATACACACACACACACACACCTTCTGCTCTTATCCAGTATTAAATATATGCACTAGTGCATTTATTAAACTGCGACCAGCATTCTAACATACTTACTAAAACACATTCACAATTACGCATACTCTAACACACATTTAGACTAACAAGCACCAATTGTACTCCACATTCACACCCACAAACTCAAACAGCGTCACACTTTATTCTCTCTCACACCACACCTATCACGCCCTTCCTTTATTTCTGCTTGCATACTGTGCAAGCAGCTGTGATATCACAGCGATGTCGTGTAACACAGCAATATTGCCACTGCACTCACATCTCTGCGAGTGGTCCGGTCCTTGTGAAACTGGTCCTTTTTGGACCTGCTTTGGGCCGTACCTGTATGTATGTTTATGCGGTATGTATGTATGTAAAGAGGTAGTCTGCCAAGTGTTACTCTGTGAAACACATAGGATCTGATGGGCAGTGCTGCTTCATGCATTGTTCTGATACCAACCCTATAATGCTGATTTTAATGGGAAACTGCAAATAAAACCTGCCTTTTTGCAGACGGCAAATTGCATTTTACTTCTGAGAAGGGAGATTTTCTATTTATAGGTTCTGATCTAGTGTTGTAGGTGTCATGGCAACTGGAAAAAAAGCAATTCAGTAGTTCTGATTTCTAACAGCTAAGGCAAGGTTATTGGTGTGCTGAGGATATGAAGTGAGCGCATGCTAATGTTGTGAGAGGAGCTTCGTCTAACGCTTCAATCCTAATGCACATTGTCAGTGTATTGCTTTCTGGGTGATCCAATACCCCCTTAACGTGACACCCCAAAGCATGTCTGCATGTCCTTCCACAGCACAGTTGTTCATTAGGGTTAAAGAACATCGAGGTCTTTACCTTTATATATTCACGTTTTGTTCCTGACGAAGCCGGTGCAACTGGAGAAACATACACCAGGCTTCGGCTTTCCTTTCTTTCCAGAGAAGATGTTTCCTTTGCGGTTCTTTTACCTTTGTGGTTGACTGCTACATTTTCAGGTCTTTGGGAAGTCGCATATATTGCACCCCTAAATCTCCCTTTTATCACAGGGTGCTGCTCTTACTAGCCGATTAATTTTTTTCCTGTTGTCCGTTTTAATGTTTATTTGTGATATAGGTGTGCTTAGTTTCCCTTCTATCACTATAAACAACTGCCTCACAAATGCTCTCCAATCACCAGTGTTAATTGAGCAATTAGCAGAGCCACCATCAGTGGGGTACAACCAGTGCCGGTGTATGAGGCTTGGGCGACCAGGGGGGCCTCCCTAATCTGTCACAGGCACTTCATTGTCCCCCGCAGCCTGCAACAAAGGAACTGTGACCTGTTACCTGTGTCTGAACCCTTGTGGGCTTTCTGAGAATTGTAGCCTGGTGGCCCCATTGTGAGCTTTAGAACTTAGTGACCCTGTTGTGAGCATGGGGTAGGGTCAGAGCAACTATAGAGCACACAGAGCAATAACTCCAGGGCCCAGCATCCTGACCACTTCATATTTCTCCCCTGTCCCTCAAAGTGGCGATTCAATCGGGTTGCACATTGTTCGGCAACCATCCTCCCTGAATGACACTGCTCTCCGGGTAATGTCATCACTTCTCAGCAAACAGGAAGGATGATTGCCGCACGTCGCGGGACCCGATCGTATCACCACTGGAGCTGGAGGCAACAAGAAACATACAGGAGGGAAGTAGAGAATGCAGTGATTATTGTATGTATATGTGTAAGTGTGCAAGATAAAGGAAAACAACCGCAAGAGGTAGATAGCAGTTGGAAAAAAAATATTTTCTGAAGGTAGGAAATCCAGGGTCCTTCCCGTGTAATTGCTGCAGGGCCCAAACTCATTGGGCAGGGTGGTGGAGGGAGCATGAGGTGGGACATGGCAGGGGGCCCCAAGAATTTTGATGGTGGCCCTGGCTATAAGCCACAGCTACATCCAGTGGCAGAGAGGCATCTGTGTATAAAAAGAAACAGGCCACATTTTGTATGGTTACCAGAAAAGAGTGCTGGAGCTCTGGCCAAATGTCCAGTAGAACAGGAAAGATTGCAGAGCACATCAGTGATAAGTGCTGCATTGTATCTGAGAACAATGGATGACCATCGACAGGCAGGGCTCATTCACCGCAGACGTCTGCCTGTGCTGAGGGAGGGGGAAGGTGACTCTGACTCTCAAACCTTCCCCTTCATAGAAGGCGATTGATAACCACTGTATTCATCTTTAAAAATATCAGCGTTGAAAATCGTTTAATGCATAAAACAATAGTTGGTTTTTAATATATATATATATGTGGAGCTTGTTCAAATCTCTTGAATAAATACATTAAACCTCTTTGTTACTGCATTGTCTTAAACAATGCAAGGCAAGGAACATTCTATTTACTTGATTTATTAGCCAAGTTTAACATCTACCTGCCCTAAGACTTTCCTTTTCTCTTCTCGTTCTAGTCAAGGAGAAACGTGTTGGAACAGCATTTCCCATGCCTGAACAAGCGGTGGTACGTAGCCTATAGTTCTCCGGATTTTCTTGTCCTACAATCCCCCCCTCCGTTATCCCCATCAGCCAGCATTTGGCTTATTGAGAACGATGAGAGATATGAGCTAAACTCCAATGTTTGCCCATTATGGTATTAAATCTGCACTAACCTTTCTATTTTCCTCGGGGAAAAATGAAAGGTAGCTCAGTTGAAATCCCTTTTCCAGTTGTTGCTATGACTCCCTTTTATTCATAGAAAGCTCCGAGAGAGACACTTGGATTCAGTGATTTACACTCTAGAGGCTGTGTGCAGGTTATAATTACCGAACGTGCGCAGATATGATGCATCCCGGTTATGGAGGTTCAAGTTTCAGTATATCTCATGACATAGGATGGTTTAGTCCATCTTTGTGGTGGGTGTTGGTTTACAGAACACTTTTTCTGAAGATATCGTTCATGTAAAAGGTTTATCATAGACATGGTGTGTGAAACCCAAAAGGGCACAAACCAAGGCAAATCTCATTGTCAGTCTTATTACCCTAACAACATCATCAAGAACCAAACTACACAAACAACAAAAAGGGCTTTAACTCTTTTCACACGTTGATACAGATATGGACATAACAAAAATTCTGAATGTACGGTATAAACCTTGCGTATACCTGACTGCCCTGCTATGAAGCAACCCAAGGTTGAAATTATAATGTTGAAGAAACAAAAAAGTTTTGCATACAGAGGAATTCTGGGGCTCCATAGCAACCATGTGAATGCTTCTGCGTTATGTCTTCTCTTAGAGCATTTTGTCCAAAGATTGCTGATTACACATAATGTCCAGTGTATCTAAACTTGGGACAAGGGCAGTATTTATGGCCATCAGCAAGAAGTCCATACACTCGTATAAACTACATTGTTATTTAAATAGATTACTGCGCACCTACACTTATCTTTGTTTAAATATGCCATATTCTACTATTCTGTTACAAGCAGGTCCAATAATACAAAGAAGATAATATATGAGAGTATGACCAACGCCCGGCAAAGCCAGTCACCCACATTGAGTTTAACAGTGATATGTCTTCTACCTGCTCTGTATATCTAAGTGCATGACATATGATGTAATGCATTACACACAGCTGGGTCGTCATCACAAATTCCATTCTTGTCTGAGGCATCAATTTAATCAAGTTGTTGCTTTGCTGAAACTGGACGGGCTGTTTTGAGTTTCTTGTGGTATCACCGTCCAGGTGTATTGCCTACCAGCATATGTGAATGGAAAAAGATATTGATATTGAATAAAAATGTTGACTAGATTAACTATATCTATTATAATCAGCAGAGATTTGTCAACTATACCCAAAATACACTTCAAAAACTTTCGGATCAATTGGAAACTACAACCCAGATAACTTTTAAGAATCGTATGGCATTAAATATGATCCTGGCAAAAAAAGGCGGAATCTGTCGAATAATTGGAAAAACTTGTTGTATTTTTATCCCAGATAATACAGGCCCTGACGGAAAAGCAACCGTGGCTATTAAAAAGTTAAATTCTCTAGGAGACGAATTAAAGCGCAATTCCGTAATCGATCATCCATGGGCCGAATGGTTTGGCTGGCTCAAAGAATGGAAACAAGCTCTGGTCCAGCTGGGAATAATTTTACTGATTATTGTGATTATTGTTGCTTTTATGCTATTATGTGTAGTCCCTTGTCTTCGACGCCTATGCGATAAAATGCTTGCAGTAGGCGAGACTATCCCGTTAATGCTTATGTACGATGACACGATGCCAAGCTTTGCATCTTCTTATGAAACACCATCTAGTTCGATAGTTCCCCCTGACAGTAATCCCGCCCCGTGTAGGGACATATAGATCCGAGGGACATATCCAAGACCTGAAACCGGGATTTTATCCAATAGGGATAATTTGTCGCCACTGCAGGTAAAGAGGATACGGGATCATGTCCGGTAGGATCTGTCAGGATTAGGGACAGTCGGCCATCGTATATTCAAGGGGGGACTGTTATGGAACCACTATATATCAGCAAGAAACGCTTATTGCTTTAATGAATATAAGCTGACCAATAAAGGGTTACACCTCACGCAGATACGTGAGAGACGCAAGTAGCAGTGTATTTAGTTATCTATATTTTACTAACCGCAAGCGCCATTCTGACTATATCTAGTTGCAGGAAAGTATCTAATATTTGCTTCTAACGGTTTTCTGCCTATTTCCGCATAGTTTCAGGATTAACCAATTAATAAGCTTTGCGTAACCTGACGTCCCTTTTTCCAGACACTATATAATCTATAATATAAACAAAATAAAACAGAGTGATTTTGGACCTGACCCAGAATGTGTCATGTATCTTATTTTTCTCTCCGTGGACGTACATTTATATTCACATAATTTGGAGCAGTTCAACAATTGAAGAAAGGCTTTATTGGAAAGCATCCAAAACAGGTGCGTAATTTACATGCATGTGTTAAGCAGAGCATATTACCTGCACTTCAAATAGCTGAGGTGAGAGAGAAGGGGGCAAATGCAGAATTATGGTGGCTGGAGTGTCCCTTTAACCAGTCTGTAGATAATTCCATGTAATGTAACAAAAGAAGTCAATGTTGATTCATGTACCACTTACAGTGTACAAGTAAATATAAAACTAAGCTGGGAACACAAGTGGGTCACTGTGAAGCAGGCCCATATGTTCCTCGTTATCTGAAATAGCTAATTTATCATCAGGGTATACATACCTATATTTCATCAAATGATGTGTCAGAAGGGCAATATTACTATATACATCAAGATCCGTTACAGCATTAAGTATGTCCCCATATCTCAACAAGTCATCTGTTACTAGGTCATGCACTTCTACATCTTCAATACATCATTTGTCAGCTTAGTGTAAATTCGCTTGGCCTTTTGTGGCATGCATAATCCCCAAATCATCTTATTGTCTGATATGAGAACAGAAGAATGATAACTCTTTTTAGTTGGGCTATAACCATTCTTTCTGGGAAAAAAAGATCCTAGATCCTATTTTCTTGACTGTCGTGTCTTGTAAATATATAGTTATGATAAACCATTGAAACAGAATTCAGGATGTACTCCCGCTAGAATTGGCCAGACCAGAGTTATATAGTACACATGTCTAAGTAATTAATATACACATTTAAAAATAAGAGGACATAAAATACAGTCCCATGGTACCCCATGTTTAATTGCAACAGCCTCAAAAGAAACCCACGTATATACGGTATTATTCCAGCCAAAAAGAGGAAAAAGGATGTCAGGAAATATGTAACACCAGCACCTTCTCCAGGTTGAAGGTAATGTGGTCTTCATGGGGAAAAACACTACCTTTTTGAATGTGATGGCTCTTGTCAGCACCTACCAGCTAGCATCTCTGACCCTTCCCTTTCCAGCTCATATATTGAGGGGCACAGAGATTGTAGCATTTGCATAAATTAGTATGGTGATCTGTGTGGATTTAGAACGTAAACCAGAATGAATATCCTAGCTTAACTTACATTTTATGGCATGCAAGATAGAGAACTCAATACCCTGCAAATCTACAGAATGATGCCCAGTTCCCCTCTGTCCCTGACTATTGCAGAGAACATCTGATCTACAGGTGCTCCCTACTGTGGCAAGACACACCGAAGTAGCATGTCCATTAGGACTCATTGTACAGTATAAGGTGACAAGTTGTGTTAAGGAGCAGTTCTATTAAAAGTTACAAACTCATGTATATTTTATAACAGTTTTGTTTTGGGGTGAATTTAAAATGCTCTGCATGTCATAGCAAAATGTTTACATCTTTAACATGATCTGTGTAGATGCAAAGGTTGGACTTGATAAATATGTTTCACATTCTGATTTTGTGGATAAAACAAGAATGCTAATATAATGGTAAAAAAGAAACTTGTATAGTCTATTAGAGAAGCAATGAATCATACTGTAAAGAGATGACATGTACAAGGCTGTAACATCCAAGATGCAATTTATCACCGCCAAGGTGGGAATAATGACACATTTGCTACCTAATTTGTGAAGCCATAATGCAGTAATAAGAGACAGAGCAAGTTGTGTGGTGACATTCTGAGCTCCAAACAGCATGGTTTAAATTGTATATTTTTATGGCACATAAAACTTTTTTTTTATATATATATGTATACTAGGAAATGTGATGAATCACAGTTTTGTTATTATTGTAAAACAAACCCACCCTAGTATTGAATACTAAACATTAATATCTTATTTCTGGGTATAGAGAGTCCACGGAGGGGTTGAAATACCCAGGCTTTACTTAACCTTCATGAGGCCTTTTGGATCTCTACAAGAAGTCCTTCAGGCTTGAATATGCTATGAAATGTTTCTTGCTTAATAGGTCTTTAGGTAAATTTGCATGGATGTATATTTAATATATTTATTTAGTAATATATGTATTTATTTATTCGTGTATCTATTTATTGACAATTTAGGAATTAATTATTTTCCTGGATTTTTAGGATCTATTGGAGATATGGATAATATTCCTGTATATAGTTCATATATTCAGTCAGTGAAATGTGATTATCATATTATTATTATTTATTGTTTTATGTGGCGCCATCAAATTCCGTAGCGCTGTACAATGGGAGGACAGGTCTTAACAAGTAGCATGTAATATAACAAATTGACTTACAGAACAAGAGGTGAGGAGGGCCCTGCTCTAACCAGCTTACAATCTAATATTTACTTTATGAATGAATAATAATCGCATGAATCGATTATTTTATATATATTTAATTATTGTGTTTGATCATGAATATTGTGTATAGGATTTATTTATTGATGAAGTTTATGTATTTTTTTATTTCATATTTTGTATATATATATATATATATATATATATATATATATATATATAGTCCATTTATTTACTGCTACAGCTATTTGGCACCGGGCAGAAACTTGGCATTTGGAGTGCAATTGTTAATTTTGGACTTTATATATATATATATATAGGGCTTTTGCCCAACTTTATGGTGTTCAGTTGTACTTTTAATTAAGAGTCACAGCCTGGGTCTATCCAGGCTGCTTTGTGAACAAGCATGCAAAGTGCAAAATGCGTGAAAGCGTAGATTTTGCCCCTGCACGATTCCGCTATGCTGTGAGTTTGTTAGCATTCAAGTACACCAATAAATTTTGTCATTTGCGGAGCCGCTGTCTACCTTTTGATCTCTGTTTTTGTAGCTGTTCGGGACTTGAAGCAGGTCTTTAGACACGGAGGCAGACGGCAACAAGTACGGTAATCGCTCTCACAGAGGTGGTAGAGATTCCTACTCCTTTTTATTGTAAAGTTGCAAAAAAGGGAATATAATAACAAAAGATACAAAAACAATGTTCATTAAATTCAATATAAAATACTATTTAATATAAAGTTATGTTGGGTTTTTGTTTTTTACAATGAAAATACATTTGCAAAGTGATACATTTTCTTGGTGACATCAACAAATAGCACTTATAAATACTACATTCTCTCATCTTAGTCTAAGTTACTAGAAAATGCAAATCCCTGGCACAAAACTGGTAATATTAAAAGCTGCACTTCCAGACCAAGCAAATACCCATGGTAAGAAAGACATTATTATTGTTATTTTTCTTTACTGAAAGGGTAGTAGATACGTGAAACAGTCTCCCAGCAGAAGTGGTAAAGGCTAATACAGTGAGGGAATTCGTACATGCATTGGATCTCGAATCTAAAAGCATGCCTCGCGTAACACTTAATAGTAGCTCAAACCACACAGCATGCTGGCAATCCTTTTTTATGGTGTTGGAGGATATTAGTCCCATTGCGTTGTTTTTTTTTGGCAGCACTCCCAATTAAGGGTGAATTGGGTAATGAATATTAAGGCTACCTGCTCCCTTATTACAGGTATTTAGTTGGTCTGGAAGCCTAGCCGTTTTGCGTTAGCTAGGTAACACTATACAGTCAAAGCCTCATAGTTATTTAATGTATACATGTGCTAGCAATTTTATTCTTCTTCTTTTTTCCTGTTAAGCAAATATATATCAGCTTTTCCAAATGCATATACATTTACAAAAGAATGTATGTCACCTTTTCCAGGACCAAAGGGGCCTGAAGTTTAACAATAAACTATAAATTTCTGTTTATCTCAATAATACTTATTAAACAAAAAATGAAAATATTTTTGTTACAGAGTGGAACTTTCATATTATAGGTAAGAAAGTGGGACAACCGTATGATCATAATAATCTGAGAACCTCCCAGGCTATGCTACGGATCTAGGAAAAGGGGGTGGTTTTGTGAGGTGGGGAGGTAGCTGTGTACAGGGAGTATATGTACCGTGTTACATAGTATATTAGTAGGTAATGTACATCGCTTGTGTTATATATGTGCCCCTGGACATGGCCAGCCAGATACCCTTGGTAAATGACCCCTGTTTTCTGCATTCCCTCACTAATCCTTTGGATTGACATGACTGGGCTCCAGAAGGTGCCACATGTTTTAAAAACTCTGGGCAGCCAGTTGCAAGACTATTGTTATGTATGAGACCCCCATTGTCATGGTCAGTGCAATCTATTTATTTATAGAAGGTAAAATATTATGTTAAAAATGATACATTAATTTAGCTAAAAGTCAAACAATTAGTGGTATCTTTAGGAATTTTCACACTTATTATACTCTGTTATAAAACATGAAGTGCAAAATGAGCCATTAATCTTTGTGTCACCAGCCTAGACAGTGACTTAAGTGACTGAAATAGTGGAGGACCTGCGCGATTCCGCTTATTTGGGTAGGGAGGACAAAGTCTAGCGTAAATGCCTAGTGATATAGTAGTCAAAACACATTTACAGACAACATACTTAATATAATCTATCTTTAACACGAGCATAGAAAGGATCCAGTCAGAGTATACAAGCAGTCGAAAGTCCTTGTTACTCTAGGCCCCCTGGTGGCTATACCTGGAATTTACACATGAAAAAAAGTTCCTATAGAGATGATAATGCATGCTAGAAATACAAATGCTAGTTATTTGGCAAATAGAGATAATACATTCTAACTGCTTACATTAAAATATAACAATAAAATAACTAGCAATTTTTGTAAACATAAATAACTTACAGCTAGTTTGGGCTATAATTTCCCTTTGAGGTACCATTCAAACGAGATAAAAGAGCTGCTCAGGGCCCCCCATTCAGCAGAGGATTTGGGACCAAGTCACACCTAGTTTCATCCATAAAGGTATGTCACTATGATGTATTTTTATCTCAAGTAAATTTATTTACAGACATATTGTGTTTGTTAGTTCAGGTGTAATTATAATTTTATCATTGGTATTTGAGATGGGCCATACTAAAGTTTTCCGCTTAGGTCTTCTAAAAACCTACAGCTACTCTGCACGTTGCATTAGCTGAAGTACCATTTGGAAACCAAGAAAGAAACCCCAATATGTTGTCTGAGCTCCTCGTCAGGGTTAAAAAAATATTATCGTGACATCCTGTAGGCCACAGAAATCCTGCTATTTAGGTTGTGAAACTGGACAGATTAGCAAGCATGGGAAGAAGCGTACATTTTTCTTTTTTTAAGTGTTTTTAAGCAGTAAACGTGAAGACTTTGTAGGCAAGTTGAAGTCATCTTTCGGAATACTTATTTCCATTGCTGCCATGATATACCACTGACTCCCATTTTCACCACTTTTCACTAGGATTCGATGTCGCTGCAAAAGAAACATATTTTATATCAAAACTTAATCTCAGATAAAACCTTTAGTAACTAATATATTGGCTAAATCCCTTCTGTGAAATATCTAAATACTGATTCCATAATTAAATTATCGCAAAAAAAACACAAGTCCCAATATATATATGACAATATTTGAAAATTAAATATTTAAAGAATTCTTATATGTAAATTGAAAAATTAATAAATATTTAATTCCTGTTTGTCAAGGAAACGATTTACTTGTCTATATGGCACTTAAATAAATTCTACTTAAAACCACCCAAAGTTGCCTAATATTATAATGACCCATTTATAGACTTTTCCTGGAAAACACAGCAGGGCGATGTTAAGCGATCCCGCGGTAAAAGTGTGGCTGTGAGCATTACCCGACCTTGGATATATGTATCACTATATGTGTGTTAGAAAGAGAATGTATGTGTAAGTGTTTGTGGGAGCATGAATGTGTAATTGTGTTAGCATATATGTGTGTGTGTGCATGTGTAAGTGTGTGAGTATGCATGTGGAGGTGTATGTGAGTATGGATGTGTAAGTGTACAGATTTACAGATTTAATTCAAATAATGAGATGTTATCACTGCATAGTGCTTGACTTGCAACATAGTTGTTATGATGGGAAGTGATGTAGATAAGAAACAGTTAACATAGGATGTATGCCAAGATCCTGTTTTAACATTAAGAATAAAATGATTTATGTAATACGTTTTCTTTAAAAGAACATTTGCATGTTACAGAATGGTCGTTAACATGCAATGCTGGATGATACCTGGAGCACATGTTGCCATGGGCTACCACCATACCTAGGAAGTTCATCCGGTCTACAGGTCTACAAGGCCATCAAGATCTTTGCATAACTGGAGTGCTGAAGACTTTCTGACTCTGACCAAATCCATCAGCAATTCTATTTCTGCTACCACCTGATCTTGAGAGCTAGACCACACAGTAGGGTTGACCTGGACATAATACCGGTATATATTTGTACAAGATGAAATCACTATTTTAAAAGCCTAGCCTAGAATAGTGTATATCAATCAGAGGAGTCTTGGATTACCGAGTACAGTTTAATGTCTAATTTTATGTGACTGGAAATATATTTTACAGCCTGCAATGTAACGAGGCTCACGTTAGGAAGAAAGACAAAACATTGTGTATATAGAGAAGAAAAGGCTTGCTTGGTGGCATTTATACCTAACAGTGTCAGGAGCACAATGCTAATGGCTGGATGCTATAGAGCACACCGCGGACACTAGACCAGATTGTGCTTGGCAATCTTTAGACAATAATTACCTAGCAACAGCCTGCACGCTGGAGAAAAGGGCTGATTTTTACCATTAATGAATTTCATGAAAAAGACAGGTTTGAAAATTGGCTGGGAATATGCAGTGGGGGCCAGTGTCTGTTATTACTGGTATTCAGACATATAAGACGAGCTTGTCCAATGAGAAATACAATGTGGATCTTTTATATTTAAAATGGTTTATTGTACAATCACTATTATCTATTGGATAAGAGTTTTGTGCTGGACCTAAACCTAGAGATCGTCAGAAAATACCCCAGCAACATTAACAAAGCAATTGCTCATTATATATATATTTCCTACCACGACAAAGGTGAGGGGTGGATGTTATTGCAATCAGTACATCTTCTAGTTTGGAGAGTGAAGAACAGTTCACTTAGGGTAAGAAGGAGATACTAAGATGATTGTAAGCTCAACATTAAAGTATGTTTGCTGTAGCTATGTGTTCTGTTACCCTGTGTTGGTTATACTTTTATATATAAAAGGAAGTAGTCTTATTAATCTGCATAAGAAACTAGACTGATACATAGCCAGTAAGGGGCGAGAGAGAATCAAATCTATCCAAAATGATGGTGTCGCTCTTGGTAAGACTATGCTGCCTGTCTGGTTTTGTCGGATTTACAAAATCTGGGGAGATTTTTTTCCCTACTTAAAGAAACTGCTTCATCCCCACTCCTCCATTTCCTACTCCCCTCTCTCCAGCATTGTATGAAGCAAGGCTTTTCTGCATGCCATCACCATTCTGTTGCCTGTGTACAGCTGCAAAGCTGCTTGTCCGCCTTTGCTAAACAGATATATATAGGAGAAGGAATGGGAGAGAGAGAATTCAAGAATGGAGCAGGCACAGGAAATATTTGTTTTATTTTAATAAATATAAAGGATTATGCAACCGTTCCTCCGAGGTGGTCATATCTCTTTTTTCTGTTGTCCCATTAAAATCTGTTATGTAGCTTGAACTCTTTTTTATTGAAAATCATCTGTACTATTGCATGTGGTGTATTCATGTTTCTAGCTGTCCTATACCCTGAAATCACTTAGCGAAGTATCACCAAAATGCTGAAATTGTGCAGACTTGGCTGCCTTCAGTCCCTGTAGGACAACTCATTTAATTGAACATTTATCCTGAAAAATGCCCTACAAAGGCTTAATAAAGATACTGTTCTCAGATACTGTATTGGTTCTCAAATACTTTCTCAGATGTAAAATAACCCTAATTGTCTTTTTTAGTGATAATTTTCCTTTAATTATGTAGAAGCTAATTAATGGCTTTTATGTTGCATGCTTGCCGCTTCCTAACCAACTCTGACATGGCAAATTGTTTTCGGCTACAATTAGTGATCCTTGTAAGATGCAGCAACTAATTATTTTATTAAAGGGGAAGTCTTGCAGATTTTGTGGACATAACAGACAGTGCTGTATTCAGTAATGTAGTTTAGCATTGACAAAAAAATGGTTTTATCTTATTTTTATCCAATAATCGTCCTTTATCTGCTGCCCCGGAGACATTTTTGTCAATTTGGATCTTTTGGGTGGCTTTCCCTGCTTAAACACCACACTGAGCTAATTCTTTATGGCAATGCAAATGACTAAGACTGAGCCATTGTAATGTTGTACACTAGCAGTATGATAAGAAGGCAGGTTGTATGTCTAATAGAGTGGACTAAGGTAACAGAGCTGGAACACATACAAATACATAGCTACCTGGGAAAAACCTAGAACTGATTTTAAAGAAATAAACTAGTAATAAAACATTTGGTAGGGGTTCATCTTTAAGGAATAAATAGTTTCTTTCCATTAAGCTTTCGTTTTCTAAAGGAAATGCCTTTATGTATGCACTTTGAATTCCAGGAGCAACTGTTTGTTGTACCAGTAGTCAATCTACTAAAGAGTGATACGAATCCAGTCCTTTATAATGGAAAACTAATAAATGTGACCATAATTGGAAGCAAGGAAAGTAAAAATCTTAGTATAACTGCATTGATATTCTGTGTAGCAGACAGAGCCACCTAGTGGCAGCTATTTGTCTGTTGGATCAGCTGAGCATACCTTTGGTTCATCTGAACTTTTTCTTCTACCAGAACAGACAAACGATTACCTGCAAAAAGAAGAGAACTGTTAAGACTATGTCTACCATGTCACGTACATTTAATGTAACATCAATACTTGAAAGTACAAACTGAATTATTTGAGAGATGTATATTATTATTATTATAATTATTATTGATTTATATAACTCCTTCATATTTAGCAGCACTACACAATGGGTTATCAGGATATAACTAGTAGTGAATCACATAACAATTTGGATTTCCTCAGAACCCTGCTAAAACGAGCTTACATTTTAGAACGAGAATCAGATGAAAGTACAAATGTTTGAGGTCTGAGAACATTTCTGAGGAAATAGATTGACAGGT
The DNA here is from genome assembly GCA_009364415.1 of Spea multiplicata. Classification (NCBI taxonomy): domain Eukaryota; kingdom Metazoa; phylum Chordata; class Amphibia; order Anura; family Pelobatidae; genus Spea; species Spea multiplicata. The sequence continues at coordinate 34,452 of VKOC01001052.1, read as the reverse complement.
GGTGGCGGGGCTATCTGTATGAGGGACATGGTTAGTTGTGCAAAGGGCAGGGCTAGCACTGATACGTTTAAGTTGGTTAGCAGAGAAAATTGGGTGGGGAGTGGACATGGCTGCTCCCCTCCTGTAAGAGGAGAGAAACCCAGAGACCTGGGGAAATAGGGCTTCACCCAGAGACTACGAGTCTGTTACACAGAATTGCCGGGTATAAATGGAACATCCATAGGGGAGAGCCTGTTGCCAAGGTTGGGGAAACCGTTGAGAAATCTTGTATCTGCGCATAAGACGTAGATTTATGACATGTATTTTTCTGGCTGCTGTATGTGTATGCCTAGATAACCCCAGCCATGTGTACTATTTTGCCTTGGCTTCTTTTGAGGATGAGTGAATACAGTGTAGGTTGCCCGTCGGGTTAGTGTGTGTGTGTGTGTGTGTGTGTGGGCAGGAAATGAGCTGCAACACTTTCATTACTGAGTAATCTTTGATGTAAGAACATATGAGCAACAATGATGAATAAGGGGAATAATGGGTATTAACATTTCCACAAAAGTTATGATTCTTTGTTTGCCGTTTACTTGTCTAAGGTAAGGCATTTATTCACCTTATCTTAAAGTGATGCAGACACAATCATACTCAATTAATTCTCCAAGTAATAATTTGTAACACAGCGACACAAAGTACCCGCAGTAACCTATTATTTGACAAAGGAATGTTACAGGCATCTCTGCTATTAAAGGTCACAAAAGCATTTCTTTGCATGCTTCTGTAAGCCAGATTCACAGATTGTGTATTTATGAAAGACAGAAGCAGGTGGTGGCACAGAAAAAAACTTTCAAAACTAAAGCTGTGGAGGTCAATCTGAAAGGAAAGAAAGATTGGAAATGTAAAAATAAATAGTACCATTTTTTCGCATGTTGTCCATCCACTTGTCAAGCTCCTCCATTTCAATTTCCATGACAGATGGAGTATCTTCTTCAAATATTGGACTGGAACAAAGAGATTGGCTGACTCAACCAGGTTTTCTGAAAGGGTGAATGCATGCAAAAACCATACACAACATTTGAACCCAAATAAGTTCTGCAAAATAATAAGATTTTCCATGTGTATGTCATGCATATTGCACTGGAGCAGCCTCTGAACTGCTCCTGCAATATAATTTATGAGAGATCTCGCCAATAATAGTTATGGATAGATACCAGTAGACTATCCATAAAAAGATTTTTAGAAGCAGCCATAGACTGGCCATCGTGCAATGACATTGACATTGCAGTGCCCAATGTCATTAACCATGTACTGTTATTGCCACTCGTGGGCAGATCCTGTCCCTTAGCGGCTGGATACACATTGCTCATACTGCAAAACCATAACGGCTACTTTATTTGCTGCTAGACTTAAACCCCCAGTCCTCTATTTAGAAGTATGTATTTAGATTTAGATGCATAGTTAGGTGGAGTTTCCTGCCTCCTTTACCTACTGGATACATAACTAAATCCGTGTCCCTGCTTGGGTTACCTCATTGGCAGTTTCTTCCCCAACACGTGTACGTTTAATGTGCTTATGATTGGTGGCAGGTGTCTATTCAGTAAAATCTACTCTGAATCTCTATTCAGTTGGTGGAAGAATTGTGGTTTTTAACGCCCTCTCATAATAAAGAGCGAATACTGAGCTGGCCCTGTATAATGCGTAATTTAATGGGTGAGGAGACTTCTTGCTGATTTAACTATACATTATACAGGGCCACCCAAGACTATTCGTGCAGCAGAAGCTCATTGGGATTGGACCTTCATAATGTACAGTAATGTGACGTCAAGGAGCTGAAACCACAACTCTCCTACAAACGCTCCCTTTAGTGAATAAACCTGATGAGCCCAATGGCTGCAGTTGACCCCTGGCTGAATGATTCCAGCCCTCCCCTGTTTGCAGATATGCTGTAAACTTTACAGGGTGAAGAAGAAAGGAAGGAAGGGAGTGGAAAATGTGAGTGTAGTAGGCTGAAAACCACAAGGTGTATTAATGTCATGTCCTGCCAAACACAGCAGGCTTCTGACATAGCATCCCAGTGAATAAAAAGCTAAAAATTAACACCTTTAGTTTCTCTACCTTTTGACGTTTTCATCCCTTGTCACGTCTGAAAATAAACAAGTATTTTATCAATACAATAACTTGAGAGATTCTGAAATTCCTTGAATTAGCATTCCTTATATTTGCCTGTTTTAGACATAGTAAATACACAGACGTATATCTTACCTTTGTTGTCTTTTTTCCACTTATTGTGCTTAATGATTGCATATATGAGTGGAACCAGAAGCACCAGAATGAGGACAGGCAGTGCAAACAGCACTATACTAGTGATACTGACTCCATTATTGCTCAAGAAAATACTGTTATTTGATGTTGTCATATCAAAACCCTTACTATCTTCAAATCCGGATGGGGTAAAAGTTACAGGTGTTTCATTTCCAGGCTCTGTGTTGGTTGAAATAGCTGATAGCTCTGGGATACCTTCTTCTGTCCATCCAATGGACTGAGTTGTATGGTAATTTCCTGAGAATACATCCGATTCTGTAGATGTCAACCCACCTGCGGCGGAGCAGAATACATATACTTAAGTTATATTTTATATATGTCATTAAGCAATGTAATATATGTCATCAACATTCTCTGCACGCAATCCGTTTTTTTTTTGTACGTATAAGTTTTTTGTTCTCATTATTTGTTGAAAAATCAACGAGGAAGTCCCATACCAAATTTTTTTTATACCTTAAGTATAGTGATATATATAGGAATGTAGGTTAGCATTGACAAAAACCTGGTTTTATCTAATTTTTTCCCAATCAACCTCCTTTTATGTGCAAACCTGGAGGCTGCCATTGTTTTCAGTCGTGTAATATATTGGGGGACTTTCCCTGCTCAAACACAACACTGAGCTGATTCTTCATGGCAATGCTAAGTGTGTTGCTCCCCAGAGCATATATACAGTCGTCTGAAAGCTTTATATAATGCAAGAACTACCTTTTTAGTAGAGTCTTCAGTTAAAGTTAATACTTTTAATTGGGTCAGCACAGAAGAGATGTGAAATTGCATAAACTTTCTGGTCCTCAGAGATATCTTCAGTTAGCAAGGGGGAGGGGGGTCTTTCTAGCAGCACTCTTGGTTTGAATGTGTAGAAAAAAATCTAGAAGAAAAGGTTTTCTACCCAAAACAACTGTCTTCCTCCTGTTGAGCCTCCCGTTAAGGTTGCCACCCGGCTGTTGTTTTAGCGGCACATCCTAGGTTTTTTTTGTGCAGTGGGACGGTTGCCAAGATGGCAGGCAGGCAGGCTTTACCAAGCTGTGATTAGGTACTGTGGACCTCAAGCTTCATTTGCTGGGAGGCTGTTTCACAGTTCCACCACCCAGTGGTGTGGGCAGAGGGGGCCATGCCCCCCTACATCATGCTATGCCAAGTGGTCACTCATGAATACGTTTTCAGCAACCGCTCAGCACCCCTCAGTCTCCTCCTCGAGGCCTCTATCTTGGTCGAGGTGCCGGCATTTCATGCTGAACGCCGGATTAAGGCAGAGGCCAGAGGCCTTACGCTCCCATCACAGGACTTCTGCAAGGTAAGTGAACTACAAAGGGGGAGAGGGTAGATAGTGAGAAAGGGAGGGTAGATAATGAGAAGGGATAGGGTAGATAATGAGAAGGGATAGGGTAGATAATGAGAAGGGGGGGCAGATAGTGAGAAGGGGGTGGATGGTGACAATGTGTAGATAGTGAGAAGGGGGGTGCTTTGGGGTGTGCAACCTGTGATCTATGCCTATAATTTAGGGGGTTTTATCTATACATGTAATGATGTGTTTTTAGGTGAATTCCAATTGATCTATACCTGCAAAGCTGAGTTTGTGTGTTATTCTGTTGATCTATATGATCTATACCTATATCTATATATGCTACGTTTCCATACATTATTTATGTATACCTGCAAATTGTATGTCTTATTCAGTTAATCTATACATGCAAGTGCTGTTTCTTGTGTTGCTTATTTGATCTATACCTGAACTACAGGGAGCAAGTAAAAGAGAGGTGTGGCTTAGTGAATGAGGGGACAAAGGGACTCTGGGGATGATTATGGGGGAGAGGACCTCTCAATCTCACTTTGCAGTCAGAAGGAGGGTAGACTGCATTGACTCTCACTGTCTTCCCCTGATCTGCAGTCAGCGTGGCAAATATATTTTTTTTGGTGTGGGAGTGGATGGAGTGATGCATGCTAGGGAGCGTGGAGCGTGGAGCGTGGAGCATGGAGCGCGGCCCAAGGAAATGCTTGCATAAGGTCCAATTTTTTTCAGTACAAAATATATTGGCAGCAGGGTCTAATATTTATATATATTGGCAGCAGGGCGTAGTGCTACGGAATTTAATGGCATTATATAAAACTACGGAATTTAATGGCATTATATAAAACATAATATATGTATATATATATATATATGTATTGTTCTGACTTAGAGATGAGAACCCAATCGTCAAAGGTATTTGGGTGCTGTAACTTTCACTCCTCCTTATAAGGGATATTTATAAATATCGGCAGCAGGGTCAAACGCCTTAGAGGGCCCAGTTATAGCATATATCACGGGAACATTAATGAAACAGTAACACAGTGAAATAGAAGTTAAATGCTTTATTTAGATGAAAAGAGATAGTAGCCTCCCACAAAGGCGTCTATTTCAATGGAAGCATTGCCACTCCACCGAGGAGGAGGGTAGCTGCAGCTTCTACCTCTGGTAAGTGCTTTTTGCTTGTTAAAGAATTGTGGAAGAATGCGTATAAAACACAGATCAAAACATGGAACCTGATGTCAGATAAGAACCATTTGTCCTAGACTGCTTGTTTTTCCTAAAGTAAACTCAACCCTTAATCCGAGCTTGGTCTTGTCAAAGATTAAGGATAACCATACGCCTATCCCATGGATGTTTACATTTCCTCGCTATATTAGCCTCTACCAATTCTGCCGGGATTATGTTCCATTTATCTAGAACCTTCTGGTTTTAGATTATGACCTCTTGTTCTAACATTTCTCCTCCTCTGAAATTAACGTTACTCCTGTAATGTCACATTACATTATATGTTTGAATCTTCTCTCTTTTCTCTCCTCCAGGCTATACATATCGGGATCCCTGCAGTAAGCCCATGCCGATCGTAAAATCTACTACAATAAAATGGATGTTTTTTAACATACCAAAGCTTTGTTTTTATGTTTTCATTTTAAATTTGTGTGCACCTCTGAGAGAAATCATATAATGTCCCAGACAGAATCACCTACAAAAAGTCTGTATTCAAAGTATGTTAAAAATAAATATAAACAAAATATAATTTACTCAAAGAGAACGCCTCCTCTGCAGTCCAATGTTTCATGCGTCAAGCAGCCAATTGGTTGGAAGAAAGCACTCTAGCTGAAATCAAAAGGAGAGCTTTCTGCGCATGCACACAAGGAGGTCTCATTAGACCTCCCCAACAACCCTCACTAAATGATTTTAAGTACCTATACTATACTGTAGGTTTATATGAGGACCCAACCATCATTTTGCATCTTGTGCTTAGATAGTAAAGTAAAAACACAAAATATACACAAGGTCGGAAAAGGTAATCTACAAAGCTGCCTCCCTCGTCCAACATCGTACGGCCAGGAATTACACTAAGCTGACACCAACTTTTTTGAGGGGGGTAAATCTGGTAATACCTGCTGTTGGACCACATCAGCTATTACCCTGCAAAAAAGATTAATAAGTGCTCCTTATCAGACTTTTAGTGCATATGATTGACGGTGATCAAGCAGAGATCCTAATCCTAGACAGCACTGAGTGACAGCCCAAAATTGTGTGACGTAGTACCGCTGTGTTTATGACATCAGCCCAATCATTCAAATGTGGCTATACAGGGCTCCCTGTACTGTTTTTGCTGCAATCATGCTCACGCAACACAATAAATTAGCAATGAAAAAAAAAGAAAGAACTGTAAGGCAAAATCTTATTTGAACTCCCCAGTCTGATTACAATTCTTAATGATTGTGCACTGCATAAATGAATAACTGGAGCAGAATGACAGTGGCGTTCCACTTACACTTGGCTCTTACACATGTGTCTCGGAGTATGACCTTCGCACAGGAAACCCCCGGTCAATGACGGGAGCAATTCTTGCTTGTATAAAGAACTCGCTAGAGATTGCTCATCTAAAGTGAAAGACCCAGGTGCGAGCTCAGGGGAACAGGCACTTACCAGACGCAGCAGGTAACAGGGTAAGCGAGGCTGTGGCACCGACGTATTTCAGCATATTCTTCCCAATGTCCATCCCTGATCTCCTGTAGTTATTTCTGGGTAGTTTTTCTCTTAACCCCTTAGAGAAACGTCAACATTTCCTGTTTCCTTTCTATCTGTGAGCATTTTTTCTTTTGAGCTATGGAGACACTTTCAGTTGAGTGTTTAGGAAGTGATGTAATTCATTCTGGGCTTGTTGAAACAGCTACATGCAAGAGAAGGAAAAAAAGTTCCCCTCCGAGCACCTGAATTACCAGGCAGCCAGACATACTTGTGTTTTCTTTTGTTCTTCCGTATATAACATGCCTATTGTATTCCAGGCAGCTGACCATTTCTACATTGTTCACCTTCTGACAGATAAATGTAGTAATGTAACAAAAGGTAAAAGGAACAGATTTGTCACTCCTCCTCTGCAAAGCAGTCACTGAAGGGTGACTGGAGATTGTATCTCTTTCAGTTTCAAGAAGTGAAGGATTTGCTCATTCTGGTTCAGTTCACGGAGATGTAGCATATCTTATTTTCCTTTAGGCAGTGGATGTTATTGACTAGCATGTGACACACGTATTTATAATCACCGAATCAACTATGCCTTATCATGGGACAACCTTAGTATGCTTCTTCTCTGCGAAGACCTAAGTTATCTCTGAATAATGCATGGTATAATAAATGGACAGCATTTCCGAGTGACACCACTGACATAAAAGCAATTGTTTCAAGCAGCTTTCCTAATGAAGAAGTGGGGAGAAGTGAGGTAATTTAGGGATAGGAGATGGGCATCTCTTGTGTTAGATTTCCTCAGGTTCGACTAAACAGCAGTGCAAGGTACTCACCTTCATCATCTAGCTCCAGCACCAGCTCACGCACGATTTTTAGGGGGCATGGACTGGCTGGCTTGGGGGACAATTACACCCCTGAGCCAGTCCAAAATGTTTCAAACATGGAGGCCAAAGCCCAGTAGAGTCACGTAATGCAATATTTCCCTTGGTAAAAGCACATTGTCCAAGCAGCTTTAAAGAAGGTGTAGTTGATATAGTGAAAAGTGATGAGGTGAGTATGTTTAAGTGTAACAATGTTTTAGTGTCTATGTGTTTGTGAGCATGCATGTGTGTTTGTTAGTGTGAGTGTGTGTATGCGTTATAATGAATGTGTGTGCTAGTGCATATAGTAGCTTCCTTAAAAGCATACCACTTGAAGATTTCAGTGACAATCAACTTACCTTTCTAGGTGACCAACTGCAACCACAAATCTAATGGGAACACTGGAGTTTGAGCCTTCAGCATGTGTAGGCAGTTTGTGGCATTGATGCTTCATGCTGGATTGGAACAAGAACAAAAGCACAAAAAAAAATAATCTCTCGCTTTTACTGAGCACATACATACCACATATATGCGCCATATACACTGAAATACACGCCATATACACTGAAATCATGAGTGTCCAAAGTTGCACCCAATGTTTTTTGGGGGTAAAATGCCCATTAACACCAAAATAAGCACTGAAGCACATCACCTGAGGATTTTAAAGACACCCTACATACCTTTCTTTGTGGCCCCTCACAAACGCAAATCTAATGGGAACACAGTTTTTTTTCTCTACCTTTACACATGTCAGGCACATTTTGGGATGGATCCTGCATGCTGGACTACCTGGCACAAGAAAGAAAACACATATGTATGGTATGTCAGCTTTACATAGTCACAAAATGCTGCAAATCATGAAAGTGCAAAGTAGTTTCACCTTTTTCTAAAGTTTAACCATTAGGCCCAAACCATTATGAAGGTAAAACTACCCTGCGTCTCTCCTTCATTGGGTTTTTTGACAATTAGGTTATTATATCTAGGGGTTCTGGGATAGTGTAGGGCGTAGTGTTGGTCAGGGGAGGGCTGGCAGCCTAAGGCCTGGGGAGCAAGTCTAGTCACGTGGCCTGTTGAGCCACCAAATCAGCCCACCATCTATGCCCATCTTTTCCGTATTTTCTTACGCATATTGATGTAATGTGATGGGATTAGGAGTACATCAGTACACTTAAAAAAAAGGCATCATACATGCGATGTCTGAAGCCACAATTTAGTGGCACTAATCCTTTTCAATAAAATACAGAGATTGAAATAGAGTCAATAACACAAAACCTTTACTTTTCCTCTCGCTGATTTCTGGGTCTAGAAAGTTTTGTCCTGTGAAGTGACTACAAATTCAGTAGGGTGTTTTATCTCTGAATAAGTAAAAAATAAATAGTTCTATTTATTACTACAGTAAGTAAAGTGCCAGGAAACAGACAACCAAAGATACACACCAGGACAGGCTCTGCCACATCGACACCAAAACACACACACACGGACAGGCTCTGCAACACCGACACACCTAACACACACCAGTACAGGCTCTGCAACATCAAACACACACACCAGGACGGGCTCTGCCACATCAACAGCCAAACACAACAGGAGAGGCTCTGCAACACCCAAACACACACACCAGGACAGGCTCTGCAACAAGGACACACCAAGCACACATACGAGTATAAGCTCTGCCACACCGACATTCGCATCAGTAGGGGTCAATCTTCACAAAGCATAAAAAATGCTTTCCACACTGGCTTGTTTTTTGTGCATTTGTGACGTGTCTTACGGCCACTTTAAACCTTGCAGCGCATCGGCTGCAATCACATCTTACGGGTGGTGCGGGCTTTTGTCCTACATTAAAGGCGGTCATGGCGCGGCCCCAACGGCCATTTCAGTGGGCAGCCACATGGCCGTTTAATTTAGATTCAGGCAGTCTGGGGACAATTGCCCCCTGGCCCAGCCCGCCCCTGGTGTTGGTCCTGTTAGTGGATAGTGATAGTTTTAGGTACAGTTAGAATACAGTCAGTGTAACAATGACTGTAACAGTGTAACAATAGGAATGACAAGATTAGGTCACTGGCTATTGATCGGTGAGACTGATCAATGATCTGTGACCTAAGGGGTTATTAATCAATGATCTTTATACCTGGGAAATCTCTGGTTTTGCCCAAGAGCACTGTGTGAATTATTATTTATTGTTTTATATAGCTCCATCATATTCCGCATTGCTGTTAACAGGACATAACAAGTAGTATATGACAATTTGACTTACAGAAACAATAGGTGAGGAGCTCCCTGCTGAAAGGAGCTTACAATATAGAGGTGAATTGCTGCCTTTGTGGGTCACCTGAAATTTCAGGGTCGCAGCAGCAACGTTTAGAGACACCCCACTCCTCGCCCATAACCATTTCCCCTCCTATTCCCATACAAATATAAGGTGTTTGGGGCTAGCCATGTACACAGCGCCATTGTCCTCAACCACGATATGATCAGCCCCACCAAGAGGGAGGGCTCTGTGAAGCTGGATCACATAGCAATGTATTGTGGTAAAAAAATGTTAAATATTAAATACCAGTATATGTTGTAAAATGAAAAAAAAAAAAGTCAGATCATTTGTATATAACAAGTTTAGGCCACTGATATTTGCGAGAAAGATCAATAATCAGTGACCTAAAGTGTCAGTAATCAGAGATCCAGTAGTAATTAGTAACAATTATGTATTTAAAACAAAAAAACAATACATTTTGTATCAATAATTTGTGGGGTTTTTATTTATTATTATTGTTTATGCTTTTTATCTTATGATGTGACTGTCCGCGTCCGTTGGAGTTGAAGAGTAGTCTTTTTACCAAATCAACCAATGGAATGTTCCTTATCTCTTCTCCAGAACCATATATTTTCTACCTATTAATTGAATTGAATTAATGTAAACAAATTGCCTGGCTGTTACTTTAAAGGCGAGACGCCCATAATATCCATATCACTGCTATCACAGTGTTAGCAACGTAACACCCATAATAACCCACAAGTATGTCCGGTGAAACTTCTTGTCTTCTTTGTATCTTGGGATGAAATACAAGAAAAACCTGTCTGGCAAATCTGCAGCAAAGGACAGTGTTATAGGGCCTAGTAAAAAAATCTCTAAAGCTTTTACAAAGCAAGGTGATAACTTTTAATATTCTACCAGAAACATTGTGTTAGTAAACTTTGTTTCATTAAATCGGAACTAAAATACAGTATCAGTGAATGTAGTAATTTTGGCGACACATTTTGGCGATGAACAGAGAATTACTAAAAAATACTAAAAGGTGCAACGGTAACAAAGCTGATCAAAGCGGGTTTTATACGTACAGGCATTATGTTATTATTTATTGAATAATATAGCACCTTCATATCACGTAGCTCTGTACAAAATGCCCTATAATTAGCACCTACAACCATTTATATATTTATGTATATGATTGGTGCCTGAAATGTTGAGAACGAGACGATTTGGAATGATCCAGAATACCGGACTGGCTTGCAAGTAAGGTTTAAGGCAAATTGTTTTATTAATTAGCAACAAAATAAACATATTTATGTAGAATCGCCGTTTTAATTGCTTTTGACATTGGTGAATGTTGTTGTAAAGAAAAAGTAATCAAATTGTAAACGTGAAAAGACCTAGATATTGGAAAAAATGCAATTTAACAGAAGGTACAAAGTTGGCCAAAATGATTACAATAAATCCACAACTAATGTAGGAAAGTACTAAATCTCTCTCCAACTAATATTGCAGTGTGTTTCTGGAGATTTATATTTTACACTTATTTATAGTAGAGTAAAATAAATGGGTGATTCCATAAACTAAGCCGCGTGGTCCACTAGGTAACGTCATACAACTAAAGATTGTTTGCAGCGTTGCTGTCTTGCCTCCACCCAGTAGAGGGCGCCAGTATTTATCAGCTGTAATATTACGTCGCCATATTACTGTGGAAGGAGAAGGCGCTTTGCCGGCTTCATCGAGGGTGTTGCAATGGCCACAGGATCATAGAGTCGAAAACCTGCTGCTAGAGCGTCGTAGTCTTGGCAATCTCCTCCACTTCCGGGTGCCGAAGCTGTCTATGCAAGAGGAAGGGAACTTGTTGGCTTTAGCTATACGGCGCCTGCATAACTGGCATTTACCTGGCCTGCCGGTGTGGGGGAAACCAGGTGAGAAGCCGGCCACTTGTGGGTCCGTCCGTCGTGTGTCCGTATATATATATGTGTGTGCGTGCCGTATATGTGTGTGTGCCGTATATGTAATGTGCAGCAACAGGTGGGAGCGCATGCAGGGATGTGTGTACACCTGGCTGCAGGAAGGTACAGTAACACGCGTGTACGTGTAACTTTATGTGGAGGTTACAGCAACAAGTGAGACACCCCAGACGCATATCACTGACAGATATATAAAGGTTCTCAATGATTATTATTCAGATACTCAGTGGTGGGTCTCCCTGTAAGGGAGTTTAACTTTACTGAAAGAGTAGTAGGTAAGTGGAACAGCCTCCAAGCAGAAGGGCTAGGCTAACACAGTAAGGGAATTTGAATATGCTTGGCATCAGTCTATCCTGAATATGATTCGTGACGAAGGGTAAGACTGTATGATTCTTTTCTGTCCGTTTACTCGTAGAGAAGAGCAGCTGACTCTGTATTTTAGTTTGGGAACGATTGCCTTTTTGCAGCAATGTTTTATAAACCTGGCTGACCCGGTGACTGCTCCTGTGTCACGTGAGTTCGTATTATGATGTTTATGTTAATTACGTTGTCATAGCGGTCTGTATGTTAATTGCTTTTTAAAGCATAACTATGAATGAGTTCGTAGAGCACTGAAGCTGAGGAGGGGGATGGGAAACGGCCGCGCCGGTAGCTCTACCTGTCACTTGTGTGTGAGGCAGCTGGGAATCCGGTTCTTTCTGTACTTCCTTTTTATGTTACGTTCGGATCCTTATCGTGGTGTAACTTTGTTAATACGAACTACTTCCCTGTATGGGGTTTCTCCGGGCTGTCGCGTTATGATTGTGTATGGATACAACGGGCAGAGCCGCACACGTTATGCTGCACGCATCGCCTCTGACCTATCGTCTTCTCTGGTTACTCCGCGTATTCGGTTGAATGAATTTGGACGTTTTTTCCCCTCCTGCAGGTGAAGAGATAGACGTAACGGTGCGCAGGTCGGAAATCGTAATTTATCCGCAGCTTCTGGGGGAGACCGCGGCGTTCCGCTGATAATGTTTAGGAACTAATAAACCCCCCCCCCCCCGAGACGAGGTCTTGTAGGGAAGGGCCATCTCGTTTAATGGTGCGCCATTTGACTCAGCATACCTGGGAACTTTATAATCTAACTCTGAGACTTGAAGTATTAACACTTTAATAGCCCATCGTGAATATTTTATGTAGTTACTCTCCAAATACGTTACCCACATGGCTCTAATACCGGTCCTCATTAATCGAGTCACCTGCGTTCATAGACGGAGATCCGCCATAACATACTTGCAGCGGTATATCTTATATAGGGTGACAGAATGGGAAGGAGTCAGCGCCGGACTGTGTGACCCTGAGAGTTCCCAGGTACGGTTATCAGTCAGCAGCAGGCTGTGTGACCCCGGGACTCTGCCCCTTCATCCTGACAGTTGCCAGGTATGGTTATCAGTTAGCAGTGGGCTGCGTTGTCTGCCTGTTGGCTTCCTGAGTAGTAGATGGAGCAGATCTCTATTGTTTCGTGAGTAAACAGTCGTTCTCGGTACCTGTTCCTAGCCGTTAGATAAGGAATAGGAAGCGATAGCATAAAACAGGATGTGAGGTTACGCTGGATCACAACCCCTGGGACTACCATAGCAGGAACACCGCAACATCTTCATATTCTTTACTACAAGAAAAAGTGACATCACGCCCGTAGATGTTGTTCATTATTTTTAAATCACGTTACTGTTTATTAACATTATGCTGTCTTATGCTGTCTAAAGAGAGAATGATATTAACGATAGGCTAGTTATAGTTTTTATCTGTTGAATATTTTTTTTTTCTAGTCTTATTCCAATAACAACTTGTGCCGAGCCTGTTTGTTGCCCCATTGATGGCACCATTGCAAGCTCAATAACTACCTTTATAAATGTGGCTAGAAAAAGATACGAGGGAAAATGTACTTTAATGTCCTGCTCGTTGCAGCATTCTGTTGGCGGCTGTCTCCTAAGTGTGAGATCTTATGATGTGAGGAGCGTGGGTGATAGAATGCTAAACCTTTTCTGCATTTTGGTGATAAATACCAAACTTACCCCAGATTTACAAACCCCCATATTATCTGGCATTGTCCACCCTTATAGAACACCCGTTTGAATGGTGTAAGCCCGCTTTGGTTTCGTTCTTGTCTCTTGATGCTGTAGGCAAAGCTTCTAGGAGCCAAACAACTAGAATGGACTTTGACTGAAGGCAGAATAAAAATTGTGGCAGTTGCATTTTTTGATAAAGTCTATAAAACCACATGCCTGCTGCCAACGTTTCTGCGGGCGGCCATCGCGTAGTGAATCTGTACCGTGCAAAGTAAGGTTAAATGGTTTTGTTGGCTGAGGAACAGAATAGCGGCCCAAATAATTACCGTTATGGTTTTTGCTACAAACATGGTGTACTTTTAATGGATACTCAAGTTCTTATTTGCTATCTTCTGTTTTCTTTTTACGATGTTGTCGATAAAATATTACGATTAGACTTTCGATAAGTTTTTTTAATCAGTAATGTGTTTTTGGAAGGCTCCTGCTTATGTTTTCTAGAATGGATGTGCTCTATAGGAACCCGGATAAAGCTGCATTTGGATCATTCTAACCTGTTGCCTTGCTTTTGATGGGTTATGTGCATTTAAGCAGCCTGGAAGCACAAGGTGCCTGCTTAAAAATAATGATGATGATGATGTCGTCATCTTACCCCCAGTAATAACATTTTATGCAATGGTTACCCATAATTCTAATAATAGCCGTATTAAATGCCATTAACACTCCTCACGTGCCCCACATGATTAGGCTTCCTGTCAGTTTGTGAGTGGAATATAATTTGGGGAGCGGGAGTCGGCGTGCGTTTAGGTAATGCATTCAGTTACAGGTCAGTTGGGTTTTCTGTGTTTAAGAAGCGATAACAATCAGGTAATGTTGCAGATCCGAGGCCATCCTCCTTCCATGTGAGTAACTTTACAATTATCCGCTTGCAGAGAAGATTAAGGGAAAGTTATCGCGCAGGGCTGCCGGTGAACTGGTTCTTGCTCTGTAACGTTTTACAAATGACTCTTGCAGTCAGTGGCTGGGATTAGGGGATTATTATTGAGCCTTGGCCTTTCAACAGAAAATGATTTTTCTTATTTATTTAGCGTCGTCATATTTGGCAGTGCTCCGAAAGGATGCTCCAGCCGTTGTATGCGCTTTAATTTGTCATATGTATATGATGGCTAAATCCCCCCTATTGCCAATTGTAACGTGCCCCTTTCCCTGCCCCAGCCATCTAATTGACACAACACATCTCCTGCCTCGTGATATATTCCGTTCATTATGAAGAATGTGTATTAACGGACTCATGCATTTTAAGTTGCTGAGCCTGGCTTTGAAATTATATTATTATCATGTTGTTATAACAACGATCCGTTCTCCATTAGGAATGTAATATTTAATTTACAATGAAAAAAAAAAAGTAACGCGTCTGGCAGCAAAAACTGCTTCTGTCGGTGTATGATTTTGTCAGAGTATCGGGCTAGCCCCAGATAATGTATTTTATATAGGGTTTTCCATAGTCATTTGCCATGATCTCTCTCCTCTGTGGGTTTGGAGAGTTGGCCTTTTGAATGCTTTAAAACACATCGCTCTGACACTGTGCTGTGTAATCTGTAACAATAGCTGCAAACACTCCTGGCGTCTCATTGTGACCAGTGTGGATAGAGCCCTGCAGACATAGGTTGGTGTCTGCCTGTCGGCAGGCGTCTACAAGAGGTGCAGTGTGTGTGTGTGTGGGTGTGTGTGTGTGTGGTGTGTGTGGTGTGTGTGTGTGGTGTGTGTCCGTGTGGTGTGGTGTGTGTCCTGGGCCCTGTGACACATCTGCAGCCCCATCGCCGCTGCCGTGTACGTGTCCGGCACTCCCATCCTGATCATGGGAGGAACAAAGGAGCGAGAAGAGAGGGAGGAGGAGGAGGAGGTGACGCAGCAGACAGATGCAGACCGAAGCACTGCCTGCTTAATATGGCCTGCGTCGTGTAATTACGGACTGGATTATTCCGCGTTTATATATATATTTAGAAATGTCTTTTCCATGACTTTACGTTTTCTGTTCAGTGAAAATAAAAGCACATGTGAACGTAGAAATGCTGATCTTGTTGATATTGCTGCAGTGGGGTTCAGACAACGTGGCATTAGCGCTTCATGTTCTGCCCTTGTTAATCATGTTAATCTTGGCATAACTTATTAACATTTTCACCTGACATCTAATTTTGTATTTATTTTTGGTAATATATATATAATTTATTTTATTTCATGGAGAAAAGAAACATGTAAACAATTGTTTTTTTTTAATAAAAAGAGAAAAAACTAATTGTGAAATATAACAATCATAGCTCTAATTATACTTTCTACTCTGTCATGGGTATAGTTTGGCGAAGTCATGGCAAATCTCCAGGGAAATGTTCCATATTATATAAATGTTTGGGAAATGTAATATTATATAGCAGGCTGAGGAGTACCGGTATTTTTTCTCCTTTGGTGATGGATAAATGCGAAGTAAGGAGGCAAGTCTCCGCACACTGTCATATAATACATCATATTATGTGTGCTTGATGTACCTTTTAGTTTAGATCACGCTGGCAGTGGGCATCTGCAGGGTCACTTCTGCACACGGGTGCATTTGGCTAGAAGTAGAAACGCGTTGAGGTTCATCGGATTGCTGGGGTGTCCTTTTAATGCCGCCAGCATGCGGTGTAATCTTCCTGATATTCCTATCTGTTGTGGAGCTGAAGGAATTTGGGGGTCGTTCATTACGTTCCATGTGACAGATTTGACTTTGGGCTTAAATGAATGACTTTAGAATCTCTAATGGAATTCGTCGTGGTTAGTAACGACACAATAAAGGAACTTTGATGAACTCTCTACAAATATGAACTGAGCTTTAAATCCCTGTGAAATGTACGCACAGCCTTTCTGACACTTTGTGTGCTTTGGCTTCCATTAATCATGCTGTGACACTGTTGCTTAAATTTTTTTGTTTAAAAGAGCCCCTTTTTGCATGATTTATTTTATTTTTTGAGCTACTACACAGTGCTTAAAAACAAAGAAAATGTTACAACAGTTGTATCTTTATCTGTACTATACCCTACATATTTACTAAAATAAGTGCCCCCCCATTAAGATTTTTCTGCTCTGTTGTTAAGTTGCGGCAAGAAAGGAGAGAACTTTAGGACAGAAAATGTATCGTAATGCTGGCCCTGCCACAAGCCGACATCAGTCTGAACTTTCATGGAATGATAGATATATATTATAAATGTTATATAGGGGGGGGTAGTAGAAGTATTATTAAACACTCATGTACAGACACCAGGCATGACAGAAGGCTTGTTGTTCCCTCAGAAATCTCATGTTGCTGCCACAACCAGGAGGAATTCTGGGTAGGCGCATGCAAATAAGGTCAACAACGATCAGACGTGACGGGGGGGATACGATAGAAACATTTAAATACGTTTATTTAAAAGAAGAAAAACTACCCCAACATGGGGTAGGCATAAGGTTATCCTAGACTAATGAAAGTAGACTGGATGGACCGAATGGTTATCGGCGACACACTGTATACGTCTATTACCTTTCTAAGATGAAAAGCCTTGTAAGAGTGGATGCAATCAATAGTCCATTCATCTTGTGACGGATAATAAGAAAACATTACACTCATTCATTGGCAGAGCAGCGTTTTCATGTTCCATCTATGATTGTTCCTGCGCAAAACAAAAAAGCACCTGATTACCGGCGTGCATTACAAGCAGCTTTCTTTTATTGCTTTATATTCCAACAGCCAAGGGTTTGGAGAATGGAGGAAACGTTTAGGAGAATATCACGCTGGAGGTTTCAACATACTTGTTTGCTGTGTAACAGGATAATGCGGGGTTTATTGTTCTTTTCTGATGGGTTTTTTCCTTTACATGATTCAGTAACTTGCATCGTAAGCATCAATTTCAGGCAAGTAGTCCTGTAAAGTAAAGCAGGTGACCATGAATGACCGGAAACTGTGACTATACTTGGCACTTTTTCATGCTTCATTTCAGTAGCTTCCATCATAGTTGCCCTTTTCTTAATGCAATTATTGGGTTTCTGTGATTTGCCGAAGAAGTCCTCTTGGTACTTTGTGCGGTTAAGCGGTTCATTTCTCCTGTTACCAGTTAAATTATATTGTGACGGTTTTTGACACTGGCCAGCCGTTTCTGAGAGAATGAAGGTTTTTTTTCTTCTTGTACTAGGCAACCATTGCCCCTCTTCATTCATTACCTAATAGTGTAATAATAAGCTGAAATTCTTACCGCAGGCTGCTGTCTAATTCTACTCAGAAGGAAAATGAATTGTGATCCTCGTGTGCCGCAGAGCTAATAAGCGCTTTTATAATTGACCTGGCGATTCATGAAGGCCCCGTGTACGGACGAATAACTCAGGGAGCTGTTATTGATCAAGATTGTATTCATGGCTGACTGCATGTAATGCGCTTGATAGCCTCTCCGGCGGTTTCCGGGGCTAGAGATCCATTTGGTGGCGTTGGACCTTCAAACCGTTCTCAATCTACATTTTATTAGCTGTGTGGATAGTGTTTGCACATTTTTTTCCCCTCTCTGGGACAGATAATTTCACACATTTATGAAGACTCATGTTATGTGCTGCTTGTCGAGGCATCAGTCACCCCTATGAGGGTCCCCAGCAAGCGTGTTCTGCCGGCGGAGATCCATGGGTATTGCAGTTTCGAAAAGTCTGGAGTGCTATCTGCGAGCTGCCGCTGATTTAGTTGTTGGAAAAGTTCCCCCATGAGAAACCCATAGACCCGAGGAATTAACTCATGAATGTGCTGTTCATAAAGATGGGCAAATTCAATGATTAAGTTAAAAGCTGAAGTGTTTTTAAACATAGTTTAGTGAATAAACCCCTAGGTCTGTAGAACCAGGCAGTGGCCGTCATGAAATCCTAAGGTGTTAGGGACTTCACAGTAAACCTGCATGCTGACCTTATCTGTTTTACTTTCAGATATGTCTGAGAACACAGCTGAGTCTGCTCCTAATGATGCGACATTACCTGAGTCTGAAGACGTTATTTCTGACCCCGAGGTCTGTTATTTAGCTCCATAAAGAGATTAACTGAGATTACATAAGTGGCGTGATTATAATTATTTTAATTATTTTTTAATTTATGCTTCATAGCAGAGATTCAAGCAGTCAAGCAATTAATGATTATGTGGTGCAGGTCACAGTTTTAACTCCAGCACCATTCATTCAAAACCAATCATTCACTCCACATAAATCACTGGAGCTATATAAATAAAAGTTAATACAATCATCTATGATTTTATATATTTTTTTTAGCAGGTATACCCTCTGATCTGCTTTATGAATTGTCAAATATAGATTTGTATATGGTAGATGTGTGCTACTACATCCATCCAGCAGGGGCAGCAGAGTCCACTGACCTCCAAGTATAACTTTTACATAAAAGCAACAATTTCTCCTTAGAAAGAGCACTGTTTACTGACACTTTCTCACTGGACCAGTCACGTCTGAACGAAGAGAAGATCATACGTGGAATCCAGCTAGTGTCAGACTCTTATTGAGCCCTTAAACAGAAGCCCTGTTCTTTCTTATGAAATTCTACTGATCTCTAGTATCAATTGTGATTGTGTTCTGCGGGCAGCGGCACCATTCCCTGGCTCAATGAACACAAACACTATAATTGTTCACTGGCTATACCTAAGAAGAGCAGAGATCTCACTGCATTTGTGGGTGTAGGCATACTAGTCTTTCATCTGAAAACCCCTATAAACAATGCTTTGATTGTGACATCCCATAGGTGCCATATTTAACCATATTTGTGTTTTCTATCTTTAGATGTGGTAAGAACATTGATCGGGTTTTCCACCTCCTATACCTATGTTTTTTGTTTTTTAAAAATTTAGAATAGTGTGTGCATGTGTTTATATACGGGACCTGAAGTTGCAGTTCTGATTCCATAAATCCCACCAGCAGCATTTGCAGTCTTGGTTATCAATAGGGGAATGATCTGTGTTTTTCTCCAATATCTGGGAAGAGTACACATGGTGGCTCGTTTTTGCATCAGCGTGGCGAAGAGTGGTCGATATGAGTGTAACTTGGTGAGGCCGAGTGTGATTAGGAATGGTCGATGTGTTTGTATCAGTTTGATTAATGGTTATCGGTGAATTTGTGTCAGTGTGGTGAAGAACGTTCTTTGTGAAATTGCCTTGGTGGAGCTGTGTGTCTCCCCACCGGGGAATTTTAAGCCCTGGTGTATGGTTTTGGTAACTATGCACATGTGTTCACTCTTTGGTGTGTACTATTATGATTTTTACCTCATACAGGTTGTTTTCGGAACCTTCAGATTAATTTTAGAGGAAGGAGCATTATACATAATCATTTCATAAGATACATAACGTACTGTATCATCTTCACAAATATTTGGCATTTGTGGCTATTACACAGGTGACTAACCCAGGGCAGTGTCCGCTGATATCACAGCATTTACTGTAGCTTTTCAAGTGGATAAAATAAGCAACTCTCAACTTTTGTAGTTATGTTTTCTGGTGCTGCCTACAGACAGATCCGCTGCCAGGAAAGTGAAAGAATTGTATGGACTGAAACACTGCTTGTTTCACGGAAAACAAGCTGCTGTTATAAAAATCCAAGGTAATGCGTTACCTGAATACACCAAAATTCAAAAAGTCTTACACAAATTTCCATTGGTAGCTCGGGATAAGGATCCTGTCTCTGGTAGAACGTTCAACCCCATGCGTTGAGTCCGGTGAACGTTCATTCTGTGTCATTGCCAATGGCCGCCAGCAGATGCTGCTGTTAGGATAGCAGATAATGAGGGAGAATGTCGTCATATGATTCTTTCACACGTTCTCTTGGTTTGCAGCTTTGTTTCTGGAATGGATAATTACCCAGGAGATGTTTTATGATCTATGCTGAAATTATAGGTTACTTTTGCATGGAGTTTAGGGCTAATACTGAATACCCAGTTTTTATACTGGGTTTGCTGGGCCTTCATAGCTATGAGGGTGATTTGTTTATCTTGGTATAGCATGTATTCATATTTCACATGTTGTTTATTTGAACATTGTGCATTTAGTGACAACATATGCAGGAGTGTTGATTGTTGATCTTCTGGGGTGACTAATGTGGATCCAGTGTTGGTGGAATGGGTCTATACCAGTTTAGTTCTGATACTAAACCCCCATTTACATAGATTGAGGGCTGCCAGAGGATTATGGGACTTGTGCTTAAGCTGTAGAGCTACCTGTTGGCTGCCTCTCTTATAGACCTGCGTTTATTGTAAAGTTGTGGAGAAATGTCATGTAATATTTAATATATATATATATGTGTGTATGTAAAGGGTTTGAGTATACACAAAATAGTGTTTTATTTATAACCTGTATGTTTGGTTTTTTTTGCTTGTTTAAGCAATTGTGTTCTTTTCTATATGTCATGTTCTATACTATGAAATAATTTCATAGAAGTGAAATTATGTTCTGATACATGTCACTTCTAATGTGGATCTATATATATATATAATATACACACACACACACACACAACTAAAAGGAATAGGCATTCACTATTTCACAGGAAGAAATAGTATGTTGAGTGAAGTTTGCAGCAGCTAATACTTTGATATCTAATTCTTATTTACTTTTTACAGCAGCTTACAATGGCTGAAGACTCACCAAGAAGCACAGCTGCTGAAATACCCGTTACCAGCAACGGAGAGATTGACGATCCAGAAGAGCACAGCTATAACTTGGTAACTTGATTTCCTGCTTGTCTCCTAGTTATTACCATAAGAGATACGTGGAAGACCGAGCCAGAATTCCTCCGCGGCACAGAGAGACCGAACAACAACTACGGGAAGCATTTTATTTCTGTTGCTAAAGTTGGCATAACTAGGTTTTGAGTCTGATGAGCATTTATTGTTTCACACGAGGCCAGTGGCTGGTGCATAATTAACTTTAATAAGCGAATGACATTTTACATAGTTATGTGTTTCATCAGTTACATTGTCTTTTATCTAATATTGGGTTTTGGTTGACGATTTAATAACCTTCAGTGGCAAAAGTATGCAACAATACAGTAATTCAGACAGGAGGCACTGTTTATGAAGCTGTAAACGATAGAAAGTGCATTGTCCTGGGCTGAGGTATGCTTGAGAATCCAAGGTGTGAAATGTATAGGTACGCTATAACACCCACTAATCGCCGTCTGCAAGCTACGGCAAACATTGTTTCTTCAGACATTCAGACTCCATATCGCTTAATTAACCTCTCATGTTTCAGTACAGAGCGTAAACGGATTGCTGTCAGTCATCTAGGAGGAAAAATAAAACTTTGGATAAACAAGAGGGCTTGGGTATTTCTTATACGAGCAAAGTATGCCAACAGGTTTATTTTTATAGGCAGCAGGGAGAGGCTGCAGCAAAATAGTAGGTGCAGCAAATCTGGCAATGATGCAATCCTAGGGACCTGTCATTTTAACTTAAATTCTTAATCAGCCTTCGGGCGCATTCAGCTTCCCTGTAAATTACTAACCTGTAGGTCCTCTTTTAATTAGATTGCTCAAGCACTGGGAGAAGTGAAAGGCTTGCTTGGGTTTGATGCAAAATGTTTTTTGCACCCGCGGTAGTTATGTTACTGATCATCCCATGATTTTTGACCAGGGCATTGCTACGGACAGAAATAATAAATGCTACATAAAGTGGATCAGTATTTAACTTCAAGCGTAAATTGTTGGCGATACAGAGGTTTTTTTTGTCTGCCAAGTAAAGAGAATAAAATACTTAATTTACCTTCTGTCTAGAAGAACTTGCAGTTTCGTCAGCTGTTAGGACTGGTCATGTATCATGGTGGCCCCATGAAGTGTTTCTATAAGTGTTTTAGGATACGTTTTTCTTTGTTATTGATTAGATATGCAGTTTTTTTAATGTTGTTTTTCACTTTCAGCTGGTTAGGTTGGAATGTGATTTACAAGGAAGATGATTATAGTGTTTGGAACCTGGTCATATGCTGCAGAACATGAATCATAGAAGCACAACCAGCTTAAGCTCTAAATTTCATTACCTGCTATGCAACTATAATAACCTCCAGTGTTAAAATCTTTTTGATGAACCGATATAAAACTCTATTGCTAATACCGTAGGTGAGGAAAATAATACTGATATGCCTTCCCACCTTCTCAGATGAGTTTAGATAGCTATGCTATGTGCCGGTTAATTTGTTATTTAGGTCAATGTCTAATGTGTGTTCCAGTTTTTCTATATATACTTCATAAATATCCTGTACAGTGACTTAAAGCACTGCAAAAACCCCAGTTAGTAAGTGTCCACAATAAAACCTTTCCATGGAGTCTTATACCAAGTTGACTCATACTTGCTGACATAAGCCTAACTTTATGTGATATATGGTGAGTTCCTAGTAGCTTTACATTGCTCATCTACAATGGATTGCGTGAGATCCTCAGTATGTGATACAAAGCTGGGCAACGGGGACTAACGCCTTGTAATTGACAGATATGCAGACCTTGACACCGCACTGTATAAGAGATTGACTCTGATTGCACCCGATCACAGTCCAGTCAGAATCTTTCCACCTGATCTGTGCCTTAAAGGGATCAGCGATATGGTACATAACGTGTGTGGTATGGTCAGCTAAGATTTCATTAGTATTTAATTTTTTTCTTTCCAGACGTTGCCTCCTGTTTCTTCTTTTTTTTCTAGTTACAAGTATAAAGTCAATAATAATTGCATTAATACTCTGGTTGCACCACCAATCTTGACCTTGTATGTAGAAAAACACAGAAGAACCCATTGTTATGCCCTGTAAAATGCTTTAAAATGTTGAATAGAACAGGTGCTTGTGTAATATGTGTAATTTAGATTTAAGGATGTAAAATATTTTTATACTTGTGGTTTCTTAAACAGCATTTTCTCAACTTTTATTGTGCTTGGCCGTAAATACTTTGTGTGTGGTTTTCCTTCCGAACTTTGTCTTTTCTTTTCAGAACACAAAAGCGTAGGTCTAGGAAACAAGTCTTTCCCTGCTTTCAAAAGTAATAATACAAAAAACCCCTCTGCCCCACTACCCTCAGCTTCAATATAAGTCTGCTCTATTAGGTCTTTAGTGTTCCTTTGGCTGCTGGTCATAGTCCTGGTGGCTTTGCCAGTGTGCAGTGTGCAGTGTGTGTGTGTGTGTGTGTGTGTGTGTGTGTGTGTGTGTGTGTGTGTGTGTGTACGCACAGATGTTGGGTGGTTATGCCATCCCCTTGCTCCCTAGTTTAGTGACCTTTCTTTTGTTCCGCTGGATAGCGGAGGACAGCAGGAATGACTAATTGGAATAGCTGTGTCTGCGTATTTGAAGTAGGAAATCCATTAGACCGCTTTGTGCTTTATTCCCTTAATTGCAGCTCTTAAACTTCTCCATGTTCTTCAGCATGAATAGTGTGGGAAAAGTAACTTAATGACTTTTTAATGCTTTTACACCCCCCCATCTTTTTTCACTTTTGGGATTAAGGCTGCTGCATACAGTAACAAAGTTGACTTTAGGGGTGCAGGTTTTTAGTTTTAGTGTATTGGTCTACAGTGACCTTCAAAGTATTTGATGTAATCGGCATACTCTGCAAAGATTGTAATTTTTAAATATACAAAATAAGTGGATAGTGATTAGTTTGCTCTCCATTCATACATAGGCCTGTGTTAAGCCAGCCATCAGTGGTCAACCATGTGATAGATTCCCAAATGAATATTAGTAGAGCCGCAAGAACAGAGTATTTTTCTATCTGTAAGAACTATGAAACTCGGTCTAATCTTAGGAAAGCTAGAGTTTTTATGCTGTCGCTTATTTGATTGTAAGAATTTGGTCTAATATACAAACTCTAGGACACCATTGGCTTTACCAGCATATTTACTACATGCTTTGCCTGAAGCGGGGGGGGGGGTTGTACTTGCAGCAACCCGTGTGACAGGAGTTACCCCAGAGATGAGCGCTTGAAATGAATCCTTATCAAGGACTCCTTTTCACAGCATTACAGGGCCTTATGGCATTACGGCACATGTTTGGTGGTCAGATAATGTTATATAGTAATAGCCTCCATAATAGATCTCATGTTTCCTTCTTGTCATCACGGCTATGATCGGTTGAATACTTCCATTTGTTTTATTAATGCATGTAGTGATGCTCGCGTCCAACGAGATTAATCAGTGTCATGAATTCAATGTATGAAGTGTATATAAAATGTAAAATACAATAATATAATGCTCAAATCTACTTTAAAGTAGCATTGTGACATGGCTTTTTGTTCCCTTCTCCAGGACCTAAAGAGATCAATACCTGCTGGACTTGGTCTTTCGGAAACGCAGATCACATCCCGTGGTTTAGATGGCAATAATGAAGGAATAATCGAGGCTGGTACCCTTCAAGGTAAGAGGTCTTAAACATGATGTCTAGTAAATGATTGACTCATCATATCCCTTAAACTGGCACTGTTTTGTAGGATGTAACTAAATAGTATTCACATTAAAACTGTTGACAGAGACATGGAAATATTATATATAATATATATAGTGATATGTTATATATAATATATATATAGTGATATGTTTCTTTCTAATGTTTCATGCATAATGTAGATTCCACTGATGCCATTTTTTCCATCCCAATATAATGAAGCTGCAAGATATACCATAGTAAACAGACTGTGTATTCATTTTTTCCTCTACCATGAAATGTACCCAGTACAAAGGTATGAGCCTTCCATTCTTCTGCATGTGCCTTTACCACCTGGGTTATGATTAGAAAAATGGAATTATGCCTTTGGAGGATAACCAGACTTCTTAAGACGCTGTTTTCACCGGTTTGGATTGTCTTATTGTTCTCGTTATGTCTGTTGTTTCCCTGACAAAGCCGGTAGCATTTACTGAATGGGTGCATTCTGCAATATTAGGATTAGGGTGATCTGATCAATTTCCGACGTGCGTTATTTCCTAAATACATTATCTGTCAGTAAGCGCCCTAAGGCCAGCGGAGGATTGACAAAATGTCCTGTACTAGACTTTTCGCACATAAATGCCTGTACGTTTGTATGTTTTTAAAATCTATCCTAGCAACAAGGTGACACATCATACGTTTGTATTACACAAAGTAAAATAGGGCATTTATGTAGGTACCCTGAAATGTCTTTCTATGTTTCTGTGATAGAGAGTAGCTGCCCTTTTAACATATTCTGCAGTATTTCTGTTTCATGTTCATTATTTCTGACACTAACCCAGATGGAACTGCAAATTTTGGACTGCTTTGCCCCTTTTATTTTTTATTTTCACGTTTTTCTCATTTTGTAAAATGTTAGCCGTACAGGTTGAGCATTTATTTAAACATTTGCGTTAAATTGTCAATGTATTGGCGTAACTATTTTTTGCACAATATACATTTTATATTGTCAGTCCACTGCACATCATTGTCTCATCTGCCACGTTTTATGGTTACTTGGCAAGCTGAACAATGTGCTTAGCAAGGCCCCCGAGTAACACCCAGGGTGAGTAATGTGTAATTACATTGTTAGAACACATCAACTATGGGCCAAACCTATTTATACCAAGCTACTCTTTGTACTGCATGTAAAGCAAGACAACGCAGCTTTGTATATAAAATATTTGGATCAACGTAACACTTGGGTAGAATGAGTAGTTACTGCAGTAGGTTAGTGTATAATAATCTACACGCCTGTGTGATCTCCAGTTTATCTTGGTTTAATGCAGTATACCACGTTACTGAAACATGATCAAAATGTTTATGAACCTGTGCATGTCAAGGAGCTGGCATTTTCTTAAAGGCTTATTAACAATATCTGTTAACTACCATATTTGCTAAATTATAACACAACCCTGATTATAAGACGACCCCCCCCATAATTTGAATTCATTTAGGGGAAAAAAGCCTGAATAAAAGACTACCCTATGTAAACAATTTTTTTATATTTAATAAAAACTCAGTCCCAGTTATGCACATCTGCCACCTTATACCTTCTTATATACCACTCTGCCCTCCCTTGTATACCACTCTGCCCCCTGACTTGCCTTTTAACTCCCTATATTTAACCCTGCATCCAGAAAACCATTGAACCCCATGCCACTCTTAACCCCTCCTGACTTACTTGTGCCCCATGCTTCAGACTCCCTGGTGTCTAGTGGGGCAGTGGCTTGGCTGCTGCCAGCACTTCTGCCAGGGCTTCTATGGTGGAGCACCGGAAGGTGTTGTCGGAGTGTGATGCTGGTGCTCCATCATTGAAGCCCCCCAGAGGAAGTGCCGGCAGCAGCAGATGCTGCCAGAGAGGGGGATCCGTGTCCCCTGCAGCGCTGCGGGCGATCTGGATCTTAGTCTTATAATCAGACCTCTATTTGAGGTCTGATTAGAAGACAACCTCGAAAATAAGACGAGGGATATTTTTCAGAGCATTTACTCAACAAAAAAACCTGGTCTTATAATCGAGCAAATACGGTAATTATTATAGCACAGCGCTCACGACTTGTTCACATTCACCCTTCTATAGTGGCCCAATACGTGCTTTGTGTGTATGGATCTAGAAGTGATGAAATAGTTTTTAATACTAAACAATTTTTTTCCAATTACATGTTTCTGTACTTGAGATGTAACTGAATTGCAACATTTAAAAAAGTGAGTGTGGACTCATGGGCTCTCAAATTAGCACCAGTTTCCACGCCTGTAGGACCCCATCAGACTAGGTTCTTATTCATAAAAAAACTGAGATCCTCTACAATGCGGTTCTTGAACATCACAGAAATGTTAACATAGACTTAGAAAGAATGAGTATTCAATGACTGTTTCATGATCCGTTAGCAATAAATACAACATAGTTCTTGAAATATTAATTTGAAATATTTAGAAAAGAAAATCTAATTTCATGACCCTGCTATCTTATACTTTCTTTTCCTGGATGACTCTTCTCGACATTCATATCTTCCTCATGCAAGGGATCCTTATACTGTACAGACCATAAAATAATGTTCTAGGTTAATTCTTCCCATCATATGAGATAAATGAATAACATTCTTCTCATGCTGGTTCCTTTTTATAACACTACTAAATTTTACCACATAAGTACTCTGAAGCTGTATATCTGCCTCATTAAAGATTTGTGTAGTCCTTCATAAACATATATTTCAATAAAAAAAGTAATATTTACAGCTTTTTAAAGCTTCACATTTTATTCCTGTGTTGTATGGGTGGGTATGACATCAGGTTAGACTGTGAAAGATCTACCTGTCAAACGGCAATTATAGTAGAATAAGGGCTTATTCTTTGAGGATCTTTTATGTAACTTTCAATCATTTTGTTAAACTCAAAAGGCCTACAAGTCTAAAAGCTCCATGTCGTCTATGAACTACTACTAAACATTAACTCTTGCCTCCCACACAAGACTGCTAAATTAGGCTGAGGTTAGAGCACATGAAGGTATTGGGACAGCTAATGAATTTCAGACAGCCTGTCATAGAATTGATAATGACAAGACTACAGGCATCAAGGGCAAGCCGTGACAAACCACATGTATCCGGGATCCATAGCTACCAGAAATGATACTTCAGGTACATCTGTGTCCCGAGTCGAGTAATGTAAGTCAAAATAGAAAGAAAGATGTATGTGGAGCTTAGTAAACCCTCCCTGTGTCCTCTTCCTCCTGCTGTGTGCCTTGGTCATCATAATGCAATTTTAAATTACACTAGAGCTGCGATTAACTATTATTTTCATAATCGATTAGTTGGCTGATTATTTTTTCGATTAATCAGATAAATAATTGTTAATTTTTTGTTTATTTAAAATAATTTAACAAACTGAATGTAAAAAACGGCAGAATAAAAACTTTGATAAAAATACATTTCTTTTTTAATTTCCCAACCTGCCCCCCCAGTTATGCAAATTTGAGCCCAGGCTTGCCACACTGCCTCCCAGATATGCCTTATACCCCTGATATTTCTGCCCCCATGTCACATGATTAACCGCCCCCCCCCCTCGTGCTCCAGACATGTCTACCAGGGCCAGCCGGTGAACGTCTGTGCGAATCGCACAGACAAACCTCTGCTGTTGGCTGGCACTTTCGCTGGAGCTTCTATGACTGAGCACCGGAAGGTCATGCGACGCCTGTGCTCCATCTTAGAAGCCCCTGCGGAAGTGGAGGACAGTAGCGGAGGATGCCTGTGCGCATTGCACAGACGCCCGCCAGCTGTCGGAGAGGAGGATCACGGGTCCCCTTCAGCACTGTGGGGATCTGTATCTTAGAGTTATTATCCGACCTCTATTTGAGGTCAGATTATAAGATGAAGGGTGTTTTTGCTCTGAAAAAACCCTCATGTTATATTCAATAAAATTGATTCAACTAATTAATAATGGAATTTGTTGGCAACGATTTTCATTATCGATAGTCAATTTTATCGATTAGGGCTGCAACAACTAAATTACACTATATAGACATGAAAAGGACATTCCGTACACAACCAAAATATATCGGTTTTTAGTGTTTTATTTCTGAATGATGGTTTTCATTTTAGATTTGAAAATCATACTCTAAAGATCTAAAATATCTGCATATAATTCTTAATTGCCCTCTTTTTTCACTCTGCTGCAGTATGTTTTAATGTTCCTAAAATTTCTACAGTTGTTGGTGATTGGTTTGTCAATGGAGCTAAAACAATTTAAATCAATACGTTAAAAGTATGAGCGCATTGCTAATTTGGTGTAATAAAACTTCATTTACAATTCAATTTGAATTACCATATAGTTAAGACGTGGGTAAAACAAATGTTTTTTTTTTTCTTCCAGCGTTTAATGTAGCGCTGTGTATATAGTAATTTACTTTAGCGTTCAAAAACTAATTTGTTTCCTGTAATTTAAATACAGATATAGATTTCATAATCCCTTCGGTTTTAGAATGGTAAGGTTTATTTGTTAATGCTTAAAAAAAAGTTATATGCGCTCAATAAATGTAAAACAAAAAATACTTGTGTGTTTATATATGGTATGTACTATATTTTTATATCTAAAATGTACTATATTGCCGACCACATTTAGTTTGTAATCCTCAAGTCCTACAGCTCTCGGCACCCGCTAATGCTGCCATTCCGTCGTAGAACTGAAGTCACGTTATCGCAGCAGGCAGCCGATGTATAAATGTCTACGCAGCATATATATAAACTGGCACGGATTCCCATCCTTTAAGAGTAACGTGTTGTCTGTCTATGACTCTTGTGCTTCTTCCAGGTTCTCTCTCCACACCCCGGTCTCCTGTAATATCTCCTAGTAGTACAGCAGCTAGCAGACTGGCTGGACAAGGAGATGATATAATTGTTCCCCCAGGTACCAGCCACGCACACTGGATAACTCCCCTGGATCTGCTGGCTCTGCACTAATATTTCTTCCTTTTTCTTAACACGCCTTGATTACTGTGCGTCCTTTGTTGGTTTTTTGTTTTTTTTTTGCACGTCTTAAAATGAATCCTGTTCCAAAATTAATTAACCATTCACATTTTAATCAGTACTTCACCTGTTGCCATTGAAGAAACACCAAACTAAGTCTTATTTTGGCCCTGCAAGTGGCTGCTTTTGTGTAAAATTGAGTTGTTGTAAACTCAAGGTGATGATTGGAGAATAAGCAGATTGCCGTTGACCCCTCTGAATCGATTAGAAATAAAACACATAGACGGTAACAGTTTTAATAGTTACTGATAATGGGACCTGGTTTGGCTACTATGGTCATATATATATTAAGTGAATTAACTTACTGTCTAATAATCTTTTCCAAAATATATGGAGTGTTATTTAATTATTGGCGACGTGTTGACCCTGGAGAATTCTTGCTCTCGCAAGCCCTTAGCTGTGATAAATGGAGGTTATAATGAAATATTTTACCTGTGTGTATCCCTTTATTCCATTTTAATTAAACTTGCTTATTATTCCTAGTTTCTTTCCTTACTATTTATCCTAATGCTTATAAAATGTGATAAGTCACCTTAGTGCATCTATGCTTTCGCATCAGGCAAACATTAATTTTTTTCCAATGTTTGTTTTTCTTTGATTTTTATATTATGCATGGCAAATTATAGTCGGATAATCATCTGTTTCTACGTATTTAGTACACCTAACAATGATTGACAGCTATGGAAGACATTATTGTGTTACGGACGCATTTTAACCAAGCTTTAACTACAGGTCAATGTAATCCAATGTGATTGCCCAATGCTAGCATCTGTATCTGCTATTACGTCACGCGTCTAGAGCTCCCTTCTCTAAACCACAAGGGTGCACTTACAAGACGTCTGTGTCCAAAATTATTAATTGTAGGTTTCATCGATTACACCAGAAGTCTAGGTCAGCAGGTGGGGGCAATTCATTAGTACCTCTCTTGTCCTCTGATGGGTCAGAGTTGTGCTGCTAGATCCCTCGTTTGTGGTTTAGTGAATAGGCTCCATAGTTTCTATATCCAGGTATAAACTTTTATTCGAAACTATTGCTTTAGCTGTTGTCTGTATGTTTTTGTCCTAATTGGAAATGGGTGGCAGAAGTACTTGAATCAATCTTTTGGGGCCGTTCTTCTGATTGTAACCTAAACAGACCCTTTTGTGACATTTTATAATTTTGTATCTTGCATTAGGGGGAAAACCACAGAAAAGTGGCCCAGTTGTCCTTTTTGATGAGCAAAAAAGTACAGCAATTGAAAAGCTAGAGCTAGTAAGAAGATGGAGTTTAAACACATACAAGGTACGTATGGCGCATGCTATAATTAATACCACGTTTAGGCTGCGACAGTCGTGATATGAGATTATGCCATATTTAAAAACAAGGAACAAATTACCAGAACCCAGATCCAAACCTGCAAACATGTGCTTTGAATGGTTGTGAGGCTTTAGTACTGTATTTTATTCGAATTTTTAGATGACATTTTAATTGTACAGAAAAGAAAACATTGTCAGTGATTAGCACATCACATTTTAGTACTGTATTTTGGCCAAATCACACAAGCTCACTAGCCACACAAAGGCCCCTCAATGAAGATGAAATAAAATATTATCCATGTTTACGTTTAAAAGGATAAATGATCATTAGAAAACCCTTTTGCAATTAAGTTGGCAATGCACGAAAGTTCCTGGTTTTCCATGAAAATAGCTTAGCGACCCCAAACATTTTAGAGAGCGTGCGTGCGTGCGTATGTGTTTTAACATCACTGAGGAGCCGTGGGATTAGTCTTTCTAGCCAATGTCATGTGCCAAGACTACCATTTGAAATAACTAGACATTTATATGGCGAACCGTAGGTATCTTGCACTGATGCATAGATTTAGATTTGTAATTTAAAGTTTGCTCGGCCACCATTGGTAATGCTTTTTAAATCTACTTTTATTCTGTTATTTCTTCATATATCAAAAAGTCTTGTTACACAAAGCATTGATTGCATTAGTTTTATCTATGAAGAGTTGAAATCTGCAGGCATCAGTCAGTAATGGCCCCCCTCCCATGGCCGTAACTAGATGTTCCTTAACACAAGGGACCTCGGTACCTATCTAGCACGTCTAATTATAAACAAAATGTGCTTGCCGAGGCTTGATTCCGACCCTGATGGCTAATAAACATGCAGCCTAAGGAAAAATCGAGAACAATTGTCAGAAAGCGTGAGCTGGGATTGATTCTCCTCGCCACGCACAACATGCAGGTTCTTGTAAGATAAAGGCATGCAGGAATGATAGTGTTTGCACCCAAAAATGTTCTGTGGTTAAACACCTCAGCCAGGGATACACGTCCCGCGTCTAAGTATGCTGTGTATTTATCTCAATGTTATCATTTACAGTTAATGTGTTTTGAAATGATTTAACCCCTAAGTAATTCCCCTTAAAAAGAGAATTGTTATAAACTGCATGGCTAAAATTCCAGAATACTCGATGTCCACTTCACACAAGTTCTTAAATTTCCAAAGCAAAATTCTGGTGCTAAGTTTGAATTTGGTGTGATCGCCATGGAAACCACAGGAATGTTCTTGCTGGTTGCCTACTTTCCTTTGTTCCAGAATTGCCCTTTAGAAGTTTGGCTTTCAGTGTTTTTAGGTTGTTTTTTGGTATTTCTCACACATTACTTCGTTGGGTCTGACGCAGGACAGATAAGAGTAGAATTCGTCTAAATTCTGTATGTTTGCAGCGTGGTTAGATTTTCGATTGAAGATGCATCGATCGCTTTTACCCTGCGCATGAATACAGAGACGTTGATCTGCGATATATTAGTTTGATTACATTATTTGTTTTGCCGTGTTTATCCCATGTGCAGTGCACCCGCCAGATTATCTCGGAAAAACTGGGACGAGGCTCAAGAACAGTGGATTTAGAGCTGGAGGCTCAGATAGAAATTCTGCGGGACAACAAGAAGAAGTACGAGCATATACTGAAGCTGGCCCAGACCCTGTCGTCACAGCTCTATCAGATGGTGCAGACCCAGAGGCAACTTGGAGATGCTTTTTCAGACCTCAGCTTAAAGTCTTTAGAACTGCATGTAAGCATATGTTCCGTCATAATGAATTAAGTCAACATTCATTCTGAGATTCTTTTCCCCCCTTTTTTGATAAAAGCCCACCATGACAAAATGCCACTGAGACACATAAAGCTATCAACTCTTGAAACATACTGAGATTTATTCTTACCCCCTACAAAAATAACAGAGAGAGACCATCCAGTGGGAGACTGGCTCACCATTTACAAACCATTTACAAACAGTTACAGCTGTGCACCACAATCCACTAGTGGCAAGAATCAATGCCAATGATAATTAAATGTTCCCAGTAAAAGTATAAATGAGGCAAAACTTATCATTAAAGAATTCTTTTTGGTTAAAGATTTGGGCAGCAGTCTTCAATATTGCGTTTAGTGTTAGTGTCATCGGGATAGGCAGAACCGCAGCTCCATCTCGTTTTATTTTATTAGTTTTTTTATGAATCGGGTTATTACATAATTATTTTCGTGTTACCTGCTGCGTGTTCCAATTTTACATTTTATTTTGCCATGATTATAGTAGAGACAGCCAAATATTTTAGAAAAAAAAAAGTATGAACCAGACAATGTTTTTGCTCCTCAAGTCTGGCATTTCAAGATTTTAATCACTTTTCTTAATGCCAATTACGGGCTTCGAGTGATTAGCTGTTCAGTTGCCAAACCGGTTCTACGTTTTATAGTTCTTCTCAAGTCGCTGCTACAGTTCATTTGCTTTTCCCGATTTGGAAGGACTGTGTTACAGATATA
Source organism: Spea multiplicata (assembly GCA_009364415.1). Taxonomy (NCBI): domain Eukaryota; kingdom Metazoa; phylum Chordata; class Amphibia; order Anura; family Pelobatidae; genus Spea; species Spea multiplicata. Next base: position 756 of record VKOC01001052.1, on the reverse strand, counting down.
AGAAAGTGTTATATCTGAACCCTAGCAGTCTCAATGTAGAGGGATATCCAACCTGGAAAATCTATTTGTTACAGATTCTGAAAATGCAGAAACTACCGGTACCATTATATGTGAATTATCATAATAAGCATGGTAACTGTTTAGTGGCTTTATAATAATTTACCCCCATTCTGTGTATGTCAAAAAGGAAGCAAAATCTGAATTAGATTTGGGGTTTTAGAGTATTTTTTATGAGCAGGAAGCATATGGGTTTGGCTTTATGGAAACTCCTGCTACTCCTACAATGCATTATTTTTGCACTAAATCTGTGGGGGTGTCACTGGGCTTGTTTGCCCTATGTGGGGCATTAAAAGTCTCTGTTGAAACTGGCCCGTTTATACCGTATATTCCGGCGTATAAGACGACTGGGCGTATAAGACGACCCCCAACTTTTACAGTCCAAATATAGAGTTTGGACTATACTCGCCGTATAAGACTACCCCTCTACCCAGCGTACAACAACCAGCCAGTCACGGCAAGCGATGTACCCTACCGGTGATTTGCTGGTTGATTTGCTGGCTGACATATACATACATGCACTGCCCTTACACACACACACATATATAATATATATATGTGTATATATATATAATATGTGTGTAGATATGTATATATATCTATATATATATCTACACATATGCCTGTCCATACATACACATTTATACACTGCCCTCACACACACACCCCTGACTTTACACACATATATATATATGTATG